>BMAW01027073.1:26488-52795 GCA_019974015.1 Nephila pilipes | reverse complement strand
AAAAAAAAAAAAAAAAAAAAAAAAAAAAAAAAAAAAAAAAAAAAAAAACACAACACACACACACACACACACAAATAAAGTGTCTGTTTGCTTGCAAAATGCATTCCATCATAAGCTTAATTAATTCTCGTTTTCTTCTAACTTTCAAAACATTTTTCAAGAACTGTCTTTATGAAAAGTGTCAGTTATATCTAACAATAGCAAAGAATATCATTTTTTTTAAATATCTTAAATTTTAAAAAAATATTACTTAAATGAAATAAATAACTAGCATGTGTTTTAGACCTGATTAAGAATAAATTATATTGAAAAAAAACATCGATATTTTTTTTAGATTTCAGATTCTGAGGCAAATAATGTTACCTCATTTTTCAATAAAAGTGAGGTAACATTATCAGCAATTTACAAATAATTAAATAAGTAAACTTTATTATGAATGGATTAAATTATCTTAACAATAGCTAAATAAGAATAATTTTTTCACAAATGAACTGAAATTTTGTTATGTTCATTATTATTAGTTGAAGGTTTTTAAAGAGATTTATCTTCTTAACGAATTCAAATAAAATTGAGGTATCTGAATCTGATACACGTTAATTTTAAGTAAGAAGTATTTAATACCAAGAGTATTGTTTCTTTAAGTATTTTATTTAACTTTTAAGAAATAAATACACACATAAAAACTTTGAATAAAAATAAATTTTAACCTTAAGGTACAAGGTATATTTGAAAATTCAACTCAAACAATGCTTTAAATTAGAGTTAAGTGCACATCTGAAATTTTAGTTTTCCTTCTTGTTTAGAAAAAAATTAGTTAAAATCCTTAGAATTCTTATTTTTAATATAAAAGGAATAAAATGCTTGCCCATATTATGTAATATAATGTAACCACATCTTCTCGGAAACTTTTATTGAAAGAATGTAGAAGAAATGGTAGTTTCATAGGAATTATAGAACCCTAGAACTTACCTAAAAATAATTTCCTCGTCAATAACTACATAATAATCGAAGAAAAAAAGATTTCCATGAAGTAATATCTTATTTTCAAAGATTTTCATAAATAGAATTGCAGGTTTGAGTACTCGTTCCTTTTTAAAAAGAGAATATAGATATTGATATTTTTAGAAAAGGTAATGGATGTTTTAGGTGAAATTCGAAACTTTATTTTCCCTTGTTAGTGGAGTACCCAGAATTTGTTGAAAACTTATATTTACTTTAATGAACAAGATTTTATTATCGAGTATGTCTATAAAAGCATTGATAATGCATTTTATACTATTTATGAATTTTTTAACAAAAAAAAGTCTATGAACCGCTATTTTCACAAAATGTTACAAATGTAGTAGTTAATACAGATACAAGTCTTTCATTCGTTCTTATAGCTGTGGTTGAACTGTTACCTCTAAATGTAAATTAAGTCAAAATATGTTTTCATTATATTGCTACCTTGATCGTTTCACGATAGCTGTATATTTTGCATGATACAGTAAGAAAAATTTCGAAATATTTTTACTATCTCTTAAATATAATGTAAGGTATATGTATAATTTATTGCTAAAAGACAGGGACAATCCTTTAATTTCTCCTATTCGTCAAGATGGAAAATCAAATGTGGGGGTATTGTGACTGCATATTCTCGATTTTCCTTTCACTAACCTCTGGGACACTTTAGTAATTTGAATTGCATCAAATTAAAATTTCCTCCCAACCAAAATGAAATGAGATTAGATAAAATAGATGAAGAGAAGAAGTGAAGTGAACGTAATGAAAAATAGTGATATATAAATTAAATAGAATTAAAAGAAAGAAGAGAGGATAGAGGATAACGTCTGGCTGATATTTAATAGTAAATTAGATTGAAGCATCGTTATTAAGCTTTTGGATGGGAGTGACTATTAAAAAGTAGTAAGATTCGAATATATTGTTAGTTAGGAGTGTTTGCATCAGAACGAAGGATTTAGTAAGCTAAGACTATTAACAGATAATAATTTAGGATTGACGAGTTAAGTAGGATTCGAACCAGAAACGACCTTATCTATTCTTTAAAGATTAATAAAGTATTTTGTCTTGCTCTTATGTATCTTCAATTAAAGTCTAATAATTGTTGATTAGTTAATTAGTCTACAATTATGATATTTAATTTTAGGTATTAGATTATACGCCGGTTTCTTTTGTCCTTTTTGTAATTTATGCAGTATACACACACACACACACATATATATATATATATACTGTATAAATTACAAAAGTACAAGAGAAATACACTTATAATCTAATACCTAAAATTAAATATAATAATTGTTGCAGTAAAAATAAAAATATTTAGAACTGATTAAAGTTATTAAATAAATACATATGTGTTATAAGAATTATAACTCAGTTATGAACTTAAAAATCCTAAGAATTAGCAAATCTGAAAAATATTAATAAGTTTTTAAACATTTTGAATTTATTAAGAAAATACAGATTCAAAGATTGGAGATAAAGTAATTTAATTTGCTGTTTCAGGCTTTGGACTGAAATTTGTGGTTAAACATGTCAGCCTTCTCAGCAGATAACCTTATTATAAAATTTAGTAAATGCCACAAATTTTAAAATCAAGGATAAACAACCTTACAGTTTGGGACATAAGAATATAATAAAATAAAAATATCTAAATGATATCAAATTATAATTTAACTTACTTAAATAAAGAAATTTTTACATAAACTTCAATAACAATTAGTATTGGCTGATATTAATATTAAATATCGTTCATCAAAAATAGTCAACTTCTTCCAGTAAGGCTAAACATGAAATTGCTATGTCTCATTCTCCCCCCCTTTTTCACAAAATTTGTGAAAATTTTATTATAATACCACTAAAAGCAAAAGTTGCGAAATCTTTTTATATTTTTAAAAAAATATTTTTTTAATTTAAAAATTAAAACACACACACAGATATATATATATATATATATATATATATATACTCTATAACAAAAAAAATAGACCCACCGAGAAGGAGTTGTCCGATGGAGATAAAAATTGGCGGTAGGAAAATTATGCACAGAATAGAAAATAAAAATTTCAGAAAAATTGAGTGATTTATTTCAGAGTTACAGAGTTACAAAGTAACGAGCTCAATAAGGTATTGACCCACCTCTAACCTGGGTGCAAAATGTCACACGACGTGGCATAGAGTGATAACGCTCCCTGATGGTCTCCTGTGGTATTTCTTGCCAAATTTGCTCCAATTGTCGGGCTAGGTTATCAACATTCCCTGGTAGATACTATCGCCTTCCCAACATGTCCCAGACATACTCGATTGGAGAGAGATCTGGCTGGCCAAAAATTGTTTGACAAGCTATGAGACAGCTCATAGCAACACCTGCCGTGTGTGGTCTGGCATTATCTTGCTGAAAAATGAGGCCAGGGTACTGCAAAAGAACGGTAGCAAAACAAGTCTCAGAATGTCGTTAAAGTACTGATGAGCTGTAAGTGTGCCTCTAATGACGACCAAAGGGGTCCTGCTAGCAAGGGAAATGGTTCACCCCTGACCATAACTCCTGGTTGAAGGCCTCTGTGGCGTGCAATAGGGAAAGCAGGATCTAAGTCTTCTGAAGAAACACCTAATTAATCTTTTCATCCCACATATTTAAATCAAATTCAAACTAATAATAGTAAATTTGAAACAGAATGTTCAGACAAACAATTAGAAAAATCGTTAATAAAGGAATTAGTGATTTGTATGAAAAGAGACAGCTTTAATTACCACATAAATAAGGGACCTTTCTGGAGTAGCTGTTCACATATTTCTAATTTTAAAAACATTATATTTAATTATATAATTAGAAGAAAAATAATTCAGCAAGCTGTTCTATACTAAAATATTAATTATAAAAGTTTATCACAAGTTGCATTAATGTAAATTTTCCTATTAATTTTGTTAATAATCATTTAAAAATGGTTAAGATAAATGAAAAATAAATGTATGTACTTTTGTGTCTATATGTTTATATGGTTATCATTAGTAATATATTTATATTTTGATAGTAAATCTTGTTTTAGTTAATTTCTTAAGCAATTTTAAATTACAAACTTTGCCACCGAATGGTGAATTATTTTTAGATATATTTTTAATTAAAAGTTATTTGAATTTTAAATGTAATTATTAGTACGTTTATTTATTTCTGTAAAAACTTTAATAATACTTTTTTTGCAAATTATTTTTTTGGTATGAAGGCTTATTAAAAATATTTTTAAATAACAAGCTAAGTTAATACAAGTAAATATTTTTTGTTTCGTTAACTCAATCAATTCATCAAATACATATTGACGGCTGATAGTAGTCTTGGTAATAAAGCATTTTTGCGCCATTTTGGAAAGATGTTTAAGAACATCACATGATGTTTTGGTTGCTAAACATTTTATATGACTCTATTTAAGTTAAAATTTGTAATGATTTATTAATGTTTTAGAACGATACAAATAATATGTTAACATTAAAGTTAAAAAGGGGATAAACAAGGCCAGTCTGTCTTTCAATTTTAGTTAATCAAGTTGCTCTCACACGTCACGTTCCACATCGGTCGCTATATATATTGTTTACACTCGCTATTATTTTTTGGTTGAATTACTGTTTTGAATTGGGGTTCCTGCTTACACTTGGCCTATACCATTTTGTTTTAAAATAATTTACTGAAGAGGAATTGTTGGATTCTTAAAACTAGTGTAAGACCGCTATTACTCAATCCAAAACATGAGACAACATTCAGAATTACTTTATCTCCATTTGAACTTTACTTTCTTAATTCTTATTTCTTTACATATTCTTTGTCGGTAAAGGTGGGTTTTTTTTTTTTTATTATTTATTTTTTTATTTTTTTTGTTTTGAAATTCGCTGTAGTTTTTTTAAATTTCTGGTTTTAATTTTTCATTTTTAATTATTTACATGTTTAATACATATTCTTGATTATTCTTTGATATTATGTTTTCAGTTATTTAAAAACTTTTCGATACTTCAAATTTTAACTGATTTTTTAAACTTAAATGTGTATTTTTAATTTAATTTTACTATATGCTTATTTTAATTCTGTAATAATTTCAATTATACTAATTTTAATACTAATTAATTTTCATCTAGCTTTTGTTTCAGCAAAAAATAATTATTTATTATGATTTTGTATACATGTTAATGTGTACATCTATCTAACATGTATATTCTCATGTTAGGATGATGTGGAAGTTAAAAAAGTGAAGTTCCAGCTCAGACAGCAGATAAAGGAAAAAATAAAGAGAGTGGTTATAATTAAAGTTACCCTATTTAGACCCCTATAAAACCCGTTCTGGATTTTGATGAAACTTGATATATACTGCTGTTTGTAGAAAATGCAACACCATGAAAGAATCATCAGAATCAAATGAAATTTAATGCAGAAACGACTTGTACTGATACAAATAAATGATGAAATTTTCAAAACAAAAGAAACAAATTAAGCGTCCGAAATCAGTATTTGGTGCAGCCACCATGCGCTGCAATAAGTGCTGCTATACGACGTGGCATGGAGTCAAACAGATGTTGAATATCTGCTTGAGGAAGAGAATTCCATAGCGCTTGTATGCGCAACCAAAGTTCGTCTTTGGAAACTGCAGGACGCGGATCACGAGCGAGACGCCGACCAACCATATCTCACACGTGCTCAATAGGCGACATATCCGGTGAATAAGCAGGCCAAGGAAGAAGTTGCATGCGTTGTGCTGAACAGAAGTCTCGAACAGTCCGCGCAACATGTGGGCGTGCATTATCCTGCTGAAAGATAGCTCCAGGGATGCCTTGAAGGAAAGGAACGACTTCGGGCTGTAGCACTTCACGGACGTACCTGTTGCTATTGAGATTACCCTCAATTCGTATCAAATTGGATCGTCCATGATACGAAATCGCACCCCAGACCATAACTCCGGGTGTTCGACCACTATGTCGTCAATAATACACTCAGGAAGGCAGCGTTGACCGGCATAACGTCTAACACGAACACGGCCATCATGGGTCCACAAATTGAAGCGTGATTCATCTGAAAAGACAACTTGGTGCCAATCAGCTCGCCTGTCTCTGTGCTCAAGAGCCCACTGCCGACGCAGCCGTCGATGATTCGCCGTGAGGGGAATCCTGTATAAAGGCACCCTTGCACGCAATCCACGGCGCAGCAGACGACGACGAATTGACGAAGCCGACAATTGTACACCTGTAGCAGTAGACCAACGTGCTGCCAGCTGCCTGGAGGAAGCTGTGCGATCATTCACCGCCATGCGGAGCAGGTGTCGATCATCGCGCTCTGACGTCACCTTCTGTCGTCCAGTGCCTGTTTTTCGAGTTGTTCGGTGCTCGTCGGTCCACTGCTTCCAAACTCGCATCACTGTGGAACTGTTCCGCTGCATACGAGCTGCTATTGCGCGATAGGAAAATCCTCCTTCTCGAAGGCCGATTATACTCCCTCGTTCAAACTCCGTAAGTTGCTTGAATTTCTTATTCTTCCGTCGTGGAGGCATACTCAGGTCTCACTAAACGTTTGCCACTAACAAATAATCATAGACTTTTTTCAACGTCCCGCTACAGCACTTTATTTATACGCTTTCAGCATCAATTCAGAGGGCGCTGCGCGCGCCGCGCACGCGCGATGGCTCTGAAACTTTATTAATTTGCATAATATCCTATAATTGACATTTGCTGCGAATTTCATTTGATTCTGATGATTCCTTCATGGTGTTGCATTTTCTACAAACAGCAGTTTATATGTTATATGGACCATGGGGAAAAGATTTCTACAATAAAAATAGTTCAAATTTTGACCATCAGATGGTGCTTTTAAAAAATTACTTATTCAAATTAGTCAAACATATAAAGAGACTTGCAGTCAGAGAAAAAAATCATTCTGCGTGCCTTTGTCATCGTTAATCACACCCTTACAGAAGAAAGATCGAGCTTAATTGGTAAAATTGTTTTATCAGAACAGCAACAATAGCTTTGCTGCATTGAGTGAATATCGTCATTTAAAGGGATTGCAAAAAGGCCCTATGTCTAAGAATGGTTTGAAGAAGATGATTTTGAAATTTGACGAGATTGGAAACTTGGGTGTACTGCCAGGAAGAGGACAGAAACCGGTTGCGATTGAAATAAGTAGATCGCTACTGCTGTGATTGAAAGAACCTCCAGTTCCAGCTATTCTTCAACAAGTGCTCGATCGGTGTCACGAGAGTTGGAGATTCGTTGGTCAACAGTACGAAAAATTCTACGATACATTTTAAAATGGCATCCGTATAAGATCCTTGTAGTGCAAATGCTGCAACCTCAAGACCATCAAATATGATCTGATATGATTGTTGATTTTTGGCGAGAATGGAAGTTGATGACGTGTGGCCTTGGAAAATTCTATGATCAGATTAGGCACACTTTTCTTTAGATGGAGCTGTGAATAATCAAAATTGCCGCATATGGGGGCTTCCTCTCCTAATGTCTTGCATCAACAACCACTGCATTCTGATTACGTGACTGCATGGTGTAGAATTACTGTTGATTTTATTCTCGGACCGTTTTTCTTTGAAACTCTCACTCCTCAAGGTTCTGAAACGTGCTCTGTCACGAGTGCATGGTGCAGTGAACTTCTTCGACATCAAGTCATTCCTGGTTTACAGGAACGGCAATGTTTGCAGACCACTGTCTTCATGCAAGATGGAGCAACTCTCCACATTGAGCGCCAAGTCAAAGAACTGCTTCGAGCTCATATTTGAAGCGAGAATCGAGTAATACCCAGAGCTTTTCCTGATGCCTTGCCTCCTCGTTCACCCTACTTAAAGCCGTGGGATTTCTGGTTGTGGGGATTCTTAAAAGACCGTGTTTATGGAGGAGGAATTAGGAATTTATCTGAGTTAAAATTCAGTATTATACGTCATGTTGCTGGAATCCCTCGAGAATTTCTTCACTCTACCATTGGACACTCTATAATGCGCTTTCAACACGTAATTGATATCCCTGGAACACAAGTTTAGCCCATTCTGTTTCGGCGGCCGGTGATTTTCCGACCTCGAGGAGGAGGAGGAGGAGTTGACCTATGCGGCAGCGTTGTTTCGAACCCTGGACCAGTGGGTCAGATCAAAAGATAATCGGTCTCTTTTTGTCATGCCTCAACCAACTAGGCTAGTTAGTAAGGCATTTTTCGGCCTATTCGGGCTAGTTAGTAAGGCATTTTATCTTCTGGTGCTGTTGTAGAAGAGAGTATCTGCATTGTAATTGAATAAAATTTAATGATTCTGACAGATTTTTTGTCCTTCTCTGGACGTCACAATTCGCCCTGGTCGTGGAGATTTGAACTATTTTTATTGCAAAAATTGTTTTCTCATGGTCCATTTAACATATATATCGTTTCATCAAAATTCAAATACGAATTCTAGATGGGTCTGAAAAGGGTCACTTCAATTATAACCACCTTGTGCTTACTGCTTTTTTTCCCCCACATATTTTAGACATTTCGAATAATACTTTAGAAACAGAATTTAAATACTTTTTTTGATTTTAAATACTAGTGTGTCGCTTAAAATGAAATTTTAATTTTTAAAATATAGTAAAGTGTTCGCAATATATTTCATTTCGTGCCCCCCCATGCGTAATTAAAGTCTTGATATCATTTATTCCAAGCACTGAAATGGACTACATTTTCTTGTTTATTATATAACAGCATTTTACGAGTCGGGCAAAAATAGAGGCTGTGGTTGTGAATGATACTTTTCCTAAAGAGGAATAGCCACCAATCATCATTGTATGAAGTGTATTCGGAAAGTAAGCACCGTTTCATCGTCCCGCTGCCGCAACACTACGGTCAGGGTGCCGCGCATGCTCACTAGTCTTCCTTGCTCACTGGCTCTCAACTGACGCCATTTTGGTCGCTCAAAGCTGTGTTTTCAACTTGCTGCACACATTTAAAATGTTTAAGACAATTACTGATCCCGCCTACTGTCATATTCGTGCTGTAATTCTATATTTGAACGCAAGGAATGTGAAACCGGCTGAAATTTATCGTCAAGTTAAAGAAATTTACTGTGAAAACACTATGAGTGATGCAATTGCGAGAAAGTGGGTTAGAATGTTTAATGAAGGTTGAACAAATGTCCTTGATGAGGCTCGAAGTGGTCGGCCTACCGTTGTCAACGATGATCTGGTAAGGAAAGTTTCATGAGAATAGACGTTTCACAATGACGACGCTTTCAGACGAATTTCCGCAAATACCACGTACTGTTTTGTACGAAATTGTTACAGACCGCTTAGATTATCTCAAGGTGTGTTCCCGATGGGTTTCAAAAATGCTCCCTGATGTTCACAAAGCCAAGTGACTTGGCAGTGCTTCGACATTTCCCACACGATACAGTGAAGAGAGAAAGAGAATTTTTTAAGCCAAATTGTGGCAGGTGATGAAACGAGGGTTCGTCATGTCACACCAGAACCGAAACAACAGTCAATGGAGTAAAGACACATTCAATCTCCGAAAAGACAAAGTTCAAAACGATAATGTCAGCACAAAAAATCATGTGCACTGTGT
Organism: Nephila pilipes; assembly: GCA_019974015.1. Lineage (NCBI taxonomy): Eukaryota > Metazoa > Arthropoda > Arachnida > Araneae > Nephilidae > Nephila > Nephila pilipes. Next base: position 43,227 of record BMAW01027073.1, on the reverse strand, counting down.
TCTGGGATAGGAAAAGGGTTTTGCTTACTGAATTTCTTCCCAGAGGTGTGTAACCGTCAATGCGGCACGATATTGTGATACTTTAAGAAAACTACGGCGGGAAATTTAAAACAAACGAAGAGGAATGCTCAGTAAAGGAATTGTATTGCTCCATGACAATGCTCGGTCCCATACTGCTGGTGTCACACGAACGAGGATTCGACAGTTTCGTTGGGAGTAGTTCGATCACCTGCCGTACAGCTCAGACCTGGCGACGTCCGACTACCATTTGTTTCTGCACATGAAGCGCGAGCTAGGCGGTAAGCGCTTTGGATCCGACAATGAGGTGATAAGTGCTGTGGAGTCGCGGTTATCGTCATTGGCGGGAAGTTTCTATGAAGAAGGTATAGAAAAGCTGGTAACCCGCTACGACAAGTGTTTGAATATCGGCGGAAACTATGTAGAAATATATTTTAAGGTATATTCTTTCATGTAAAAATAAAATTGGCTAGAAAAAAATTTGTTTACTAGTTGTTTATTTCAAAACGGTACTTACTTTCCGAATACGCTTCGTATTTTAATGCGAATTTATTTCGGAGAACGTCATTTAGACTAATAATGATACCTTGTATATTCATTTCAAGTCTCGGAAAATACCGAACGAAAGAAAAAACTAATGCTCCCAAGCGAAAATACAATTTTTTAGGTATTCGTATATTTGCAACCGGTGTGAGTATTTCAAGAATAAGGATTTGTAAACCAATTACCGCACTTCGTTTGTCAGCAAACTTTGGTGACTTTCGAAATTCTTTTTTTTTATTAAATTTAAAAGCAAACAGTTAAAATTAGTAACCACTAAAGTTTGGTTAGTAGAATAAAGTGGAAAGTCATCGGGAGGCATGAGGGAAGACAATCTCAGTTGCAGATTTCTAGAGACTTTATGTAACGCTCAGCGTTGTGTGCAACGTATGGAGACAATTTAATGAGACCAGATCCATAGAGAGAAAGCTCTTTCAAGATCATCCAAGAACCACGACAACCATTAAAGATCTATAAAGCTTCCTTACATTAAGATATAACACATGTGAAAGAGTTTGCTCTTGGGACGGCAAATACAACTCGCATTCTTCCTCTTAGAATTATCCAGGACCTGAAACAGATTATTAAAGGTGTGGGCCGACTTCCGTAGGACTCCTAAGCTGTCTCATTTCCAGCTTGAATTCTGTTGTGAAAGTTGTATAACTGTGAGAAGGAACCATACTCCCTATTAACCAATTTTTTGTTCTATCTTGTAACCTTACATTTAGACTTTACTACGCTGGTGAGTCAGTCATACATACGGTAATTCGTGTGTAATGTTTTTTTTTTAATCGACCTACGTGCATACCACACCAAATTTCATTGAAATTTGTCCAGTATTTCCAGAGATAATCAGCCAAAAATGAAAATTCTCTTGATTTTGAACACCAATGTATTAGTTTCTCTTCATTTTTTAAAGCTTACATTAAACTTACCAAGAGCATAGCCAATAAGAAACAATTTTGTTCTAACTTTAGAGTTCTGAAAAAGTTATTTCTCTGTAAGAGAGGTTTTATCCAAAACATACAAAAGATGGAAGAAAAAAATATTTACCAAAAAAATTTATTTTTACTAAAAATATTAACAATTATTAAATTATTTAAAAAAATGAACTATTACTAAAACATAATAATGATAAAAGAATAGTACATTATTTTTATGATCAAATTATTGAATAAAATGTAACTCATAGTTAAAATTAAATTTATTAGTTTAAGGATTTTGCTACCTTCTAAAATGTCAAAAAGATCAGAAGACGATAAGATTAATTAGAGTGGGATTTTTTTCCTGAATAAAATTAATTAATTTAAACGTAATTTCTCTTATTCTCATTTAAATCTCCATTTTAGAGTCTTTTAAAATTGTTGAGCTGTTTGGCTGTATGGACAATATTTAAAATGACTTTAATATCATATATATTTTCAAAGATTTGCACGTATACTTTTTAAGGAATAATCTATATACTCGTCTCTATTTATACAAATGTAATACATTTTAGCACTTTATAGTTATATAATAAATTTTATATTCAATGTTAATATAAATTAAGAATGTATTTTTTTACCTTTTTAAAAAGTAGTGATCTAAATTCTTATGCAAATATGTAGGTTTTTCTTTTTATTTCCGATGTAAATAAATGGCCTTTCAACAATCGTTTTAAAATTAAAATTTATTAATCATTGTAATTCGTAATCTAAAGATTTTATTATTTATACCTTACATGCAATAATAATTGTTAAATAATTTTCGAGCAATTATTGAAAATCTTAAAGGATTTGAGAAATGTCGAAGTAAGCTGAAAAATTTTCTACAAAAAATTAATCAAATATGTATTTCTTTTCAGATTGCTAAATTATTTCTCCCGGAAAAATAAATTTATCGCAGAATAATAACTTAAAGCTTTTGGAATGGATGGAATTCAAGGGAGGAAAATTCCAGGTTCTAATTAGAATTTATTGGTAAACAATAAATTTATATAATAATAATGTTCTTAAAAATAATAATTATGATCTTACATTGAAGTATATAGATATATATATATATATATATATCCACTATATTATTACACACACACACACACACACACACATATATATATATATATATATATATATATATACTTTAATGTAGTGAAAAATAAGGAAAGCGATGATTATTCATCTGTCTGAGAATGCTTATGCAAAAACACTCTAATGCCTGTAGAAGCATAAAAAAAGCAACATTTCAATTTTTAATAATAATAATAATAACATTGCCGTAATAATAATATTGGCGGTTAAAATATGCTTTAAAAACAATCATTCAACGAAAATCTATAATTTTAAACTCACTGAAGCTGAAAATTCGCAGAAATCGATGCATTTCACACACAGTGAGTTTAGGTAAACAAAACATGCATTCGCTTTTTCATTTCCCGTAAAACGTTAGGGGAAAAAATTGTCTGTTATCTCCATATCCATTGTTATGTATTCAAGAGTCGAACTCGTAGGAATTTTTAGCCATAACAAACTTCTTGCTTTTTCCTCACTAAACGTATACCTTTGAACAGCGACGACGATAAAATGTAATCCATTTTACGATGTAGTCACAGGAAGAGATCATAGATTTAATTCTAACAAATTTTTGTTAAATTCTGAAAATTGAAACCGTCTATCTACAATTATAAAGTCTCCTAAATTTAGAGGGCATAGCTTATATTGAAGATAAATGCTTATATTTATGATAAAGGCTCCTTTATGTATATTTTAAAAAATATTTCCTTTTTAAATATTAGATATTTCCCTTTTAAATATCAAAAATAATCTCTTTTCCATAAACCAAAATATTTTTAATACGAAAGAGGACTAGAAGAAAGAAGAGATTTTAAATCTGGTTGAATTTGGGAACTTAATTTGATGGAAAAGGAACCAATTAAGAATTAAATATTTTAAAGAGTTAATGAGAATGATATACTGAACTGAATATGTGAACGGAAATTATATATGGGAAGGAGCGTATTTTCCAGAATGATTTAAAAATTCAAATTAAAAAAAAAATTGTGCTTTTCGAGTGAGAAGATTAATCTTACATTGAACTAATTAAATAACTGTCTAACATTTTTAAAAAAACATTTTAGTACTTTATAACTTGAAAATAACCTTTATTTAATTTTTCTCATAAAGGACTTCTAATTTTTAAAAAAAGATTAAAAAATCTGCTATTATTTATTAGTTCTTCAAGTGATTCACAACTTACGCCATTTTGATGATGTTCTTACGTGTGATATACAACTTAAGCCATTTTGTGAGTTAAATTCTGTATACACTTCAAATTAAACGAATAAAATACTTTTTTTTTCTTAATAAGAAAAGAAGCTTAAAAATCATCGAATAAGATCAAAAACAGCTCTCGATAAATTTACGAAAATTATTCCTTTCCGTATTTTCTCTCGGAAGGTGTTAAATTTCGCAACGGATGTCTTGTTCTCCGTATATTTGGACATTTCTGCCTCAGTTGCGAAGCAATCGTAGTAATATTTATTTTAGCTATTTCTCTAGGGGTCAAACTCCCGTAGCTGTATTTCTCATCTTTTAGTGGCAACCCTTTAACTCCAACCCCGTAGATACGGAATTGCGTCAGTCCGAGTAGCTTAGTTACGAACCTTTCTCGCTTGCCCTGATACTTCATTAGATTTTGAAGTCTAATCCTTACTCTCGAATACAAATTAACCAGTCTTCTTATGAGCGCTGCCGTGACTCAGTCTTATTCAATCCAATTTCTGTAACTAATTAATGAAAGTATCTAGTTTTATAGAGTTTAGAAAGCACTTCGATTGAAAGGAAAAACTGTAAAGACAATTCAATTTTTAAAAGAATTTTGTTTATGTTAATTCTTTCTAATTTTTGTATTTATGGCATGTATTAGATTTGTTTATTACATTAATGGAAAAAAAATATTTTAGGGATGTACATAATATATTTTAAAAATGTATTTTTAACATAAGACTAAGAGAAAAATTGATACATATTTTTAGAAAGTGTTGCTAATAAAAGCCTAAAATTTTGTTTATAAATATGAAAACTTTTATGTGATGGACGGAATTTCAACTTTTGGCTAAAAGTATTTAAAAGAAATAAGGTAATATTTTATGTAGATTAAAATCAAATTAAATATGTGTGTAATTTGAAGCCCACTTCAATATATGAAATGCTTCACATTTATAAGCAAAATTTTAAACTTATATGCAAAAATAATCTTTTTTCTTAAAAGGTTAACTATATTAATGTTTTTAGGTGTTATTAAGTACACTTAGGTGCATCAAAAAGGAGAAAGAAGGTAGCAGAATTTCATTCCTCACACATGTACAATAAAATGGGTTGAAAACATGATTAAATTTGTTAGTGATTTAGGGTATATAGCGTGCAGAACTCATCATTTGGTGAATAAGCTGTGAACAACAGCTGTGATCCAATAGGGTATCAAGTCGAACTGAGCTTAGATGACAAATAAGGGTACATCATTTCATACGGCTTCAACTCAGTGCCAGACTTCACAGATCGTAGAGGCTGATGAGTGAAGAAGGGTCAATATCTCGTTAACACAGGACCAGATGAATCAATGGAGGACAGATCTGGAGAACGTGCTAACCAGAACAACATTCGAACTCCTTCTGTTTCGAGGAAGGTCAGAATAAGACAAGCGAAGTGCAGTCGTGTATTGCCTTGTTGAAAAGTAGTGACACGGAAGCCTCGAAAATAGGGCTCAGCTAAGGACTTCTACACGTCGGTAATGTAAATGCGACTGTCCGGAGTCCCGGCTATGTGAACAAGAGGTGATAAGAAGTGTTCACCATGATGCTGTACACAGAGTTGGGAGCGAAATTCCTAACTCAGGGTATATGACGAGGCTGAACGATTCGGCAAGGCCGTGCAGACAGTATATTTGTCTTTTGGGGCGTTAGCACCAGGAGTCACTGAGATCGATCCTTCAAGGATCTTCTGGACCCATCGATTCTATATTCGTATGGCAGTCATGGTATCCCAATCAATGCAAGCAGTAATATCACAGAACGATTAACTGCAGTCCCGGTAGGCCACGATTCTGCCGCAGTCTAATTCCGATTTGTACTGGCAGGAGTTCCTCTTTCTTACACGCAGCATAAGATAACCTTTACACAAACGATCAATGTTGGCATGCAATTTGCCCTTTGTACAATTTCCCAGTATATGAAGATTGTAAAGGATATTACTCCAAACCTGCATTGTTTTAATGTATTGAAATGCTAGATTTGCTTATTCCAACGTGTTGTTGCATGCAAATTTGGCGTTGGTTGCATACCCCAATTTCATGGTGTAGAAATTTTAAAGGTCAACAGTTATATACGTATAGCGTAGATTAAAACACAACTTCTGCTCATGTTTATAATAATATCTAATTAAGAGAAAGAACAAAAATTACTTTAATTTATCAAGAATTAAAAAATTTTGCAATAGTAAAAGTAATGATAGAGTCTTTTTTTTTCTTTCATGGGGAATCAGATATTCTTCAGAAAAGTTTAATTCTGTTAAGAGAAGACGTTAGAAAATTTATTTAAAAAAAATTGTTATGTTATTATTTGTACATTTTTGGAAAAATTTCAAAAAAAAAAAAAAAAAAAAAAAAAAAAAAAAAACCGTGTGTGCTTGATATTAAAAATATTTTTCAACGCAAAAGAACTGCGAGTGAGTTTTAAGTGGGGAAGCTTCAATGAAATATTTTATAGAAACAATTAACATAGCAAAAACTAATATCTATTTTTGTAGAAACACTTTTCAGACATTATTATTGTGTAGCTTAATCCCAAATGTCCCAGTGTTGGACATTTTGGGATTGAAGAATATATGAATAAAGCTGATTCATGGAGTTCAATATTTTGATTACGAATATATTGACGAAATAATTCGAAAGAAAATAACGTAAAAGTTTTAAAAACAATTTAAAAGCATTGCAACTTAACGCGTTATTTTTTATTGAAAATTATTAATAGCTTCTTAATAAAGTGAACAGTTTTTATATATTTACTCTTGCTGATGTATTCGCTTTAATATCAGCCACACTCAACTTTTATTTGGAGATATTCATAATTGATTTACTAAATAGTTTTGTGAAAACACATCTTGAAATGTATAATGAATATTTTTTATTAATAACATGCTGTAATAAACAATATTTGCGGTATATGTGTTATATATATATATATATATATATATATATATATATATATATATATATTCATCAAATTATGAGAGCTCAAATTACTTTAAATCAAAGTTTTTGTTTAGAAAGATGATTTATAGCGATAAGGATTAATCCTCACAGTTAATGTTTATTTTTCCAAAACTTAAGATTTATAATAACAAAATTTACCTTACTCAAATTTTTAGCAGTATAATAGTATTATTTCTATTTATAAAATCCAAGCATTTTTTAAATAAAGTATTGTATGGTAAATTTGATAAAATTAGAATAAAGACCATTTTGAAATTCATTAAAGTTTTTTTCTCTATTAAACTTAAGTGCATTAATTTTTAGCTTCAATTTCCTTTAATGCGTTTATTGTACGTGTAGAACATACATTTAAAACTGAGGAGATAAGGAACTGTTTGTGTACAAAAATATTTTTGAAGAAGTCGAAATGTTTTGAATGAATAAACATGTATTTTGTTGAAATATATCACAACTATATGGAAGTGACTCACAGAATATATATTCTATTCTTTTCTGATTTATAATGAGTTAAATTCTTATAAATGATAAAAATGTATCTTTAAGTAAAATATTCCCTTAAAAAAGAATGTGTGGGATGAAAATTAAGCCATAAATTAAATGTCCGTTAAGAGTCTGTGAAAATTTTTAAGACACTTATTGTAAAGACGATTACATCAAAACGTATCAATTTAACACGGTTCGTGTATTGCCTCCCAATCTCTAATGTAAAGAGCTTACGCTTTCATTAATTTTCAACACCAGTGCACTTTAATCCTCTCTCTGTTTGATTTTTAATCTTTAATACTCATTACAGCATGTCTTTTGATTAAATTACGGTGCTGGTAATAAGATTTGTCTTTCACTCTGTTGTTGCAGCGCCAAACATCTATCAGTTTACTATGTTTGGTCCCCAAGGTATTCCTAAGAAAGTGAAAGATGACTAGAAATGTGCACGTCAAAACTCAGAAACGTAATTCCATGTCATAAAAAAAATTTAGTTTCTTATTAATTTAAACATATTTTTTTTAAAAATTCTGATCCAACAATTATCAAATTCCCTTGTGAATTTACATATAGTTGTCAAACACAAAATGCTTGTCTACATTTTCTAAATCTACTTATCGCATTATCTTTTTTTATACACTTTACAAATTCATTTAATAATGTTAAATAGACATGAAATATACATAACAGTGTTAAATGTATATATCTATATATAAGTGTGATATATTGTGTTAATTACATAAAAGGATCAGGAAAAGTTATTATCAGGTAAACGAATATAACTTAAAAGTTTATATTTAAAAAAAAATCTGGACAACTTACTATTTAATAAATGCATTCCGTTCGTATTTTGAAAAATGTTTCTGAGATCTGATTATAAAAGTTTTCTGCCTAATACGTAGACTTCAGCCATATTAAGAATTCCTTTTTTCTAATAAGATAAAGAAAAATAATTGTAGTGTTTAATGATAAATATATTTTCTCAAAAATAAATATCCTCGAACGAAGAACTTTCTCTTTCAGTGTTAGATGATAATATTGTATCTGAGTAGTTTACATTAAAAATAAAATTAAATACTTTAATCGCCAAAAAAAAAAAAAAAATTACAACCAGAAGGAAGCAACGTAAAATACGTAAATGCAAATTAATTATCTGTTTCGTCTCTGCTAAATACGCAAATGATTAACGTGCAACCGCGGCTGCACCAATGATATCAGCAAACTCGTGACTTACCACGCCACCAAAGACCTTTCAAAAGGTTCTTCCAAAGCGCGTAATTTTGATTCCAATTAGCGTGTTTGGGTTTAATTTATCGCTTTGAAGTTTAAAATGCCTTTAGAAAAAAACGGCAGCCGTTAGAACAGTATTTTTTATTGGTGAGGATAATTACCGCATCCATGTGTGGAGGCAAGGCGGTCAACACCCTGATAGACGACTTGTTATCACTAGCCACATATCCAGACAGTAGAATGTAATGGTATGGATACGATTTCTCACGATACCTAATCACTATGGGTCTCCATCAGGCCCAAAGGTATTCTAGTGAGATCCTGCAATAGGAGGCCATTTCTTTTGTGAACTTCCGTCCCAGTCCTCTATTTCAACCAAACAACGTTGTTGTTCATACCACTGCCATCTTGAAAGCTGGCATCGCAACCATAAACACTTCTTCGCGGCTACCATAAAATTTTTCACTACTACCACTAAATTTTCAAATTCTACATGCCAAATTTCAATATTCATGGCATAACTTTAGTCAAGATACCGTAAAAAGTGTCTAAACTCCATACCATGACATGTGGCAGAATGTATTAGAAATAATGGTGGTCCAACATCTTATTGAGAGTTGTAATGATTTTGTATTTTGACAACTAAATGTTGTCATACTTACGCACAGTTTTTAATTTTCTTATAAGTTATTTTTTTTGAAGATGAATATAATTAATAAGTGACTGAAATACAGTGTAGTGATGAAAATACGAAATGCTTTCGAAGTAAAGATTTAGCAAATCAGAAAAAGTGTAGCTAAGAAGAATAGTTCGTGTAAAATAAACTTTTAAAATTTATTATCATGATCTAAACATTTTTTCAAATTTGAATGTCTCATTTCAAATGGAACCTACCTCAGAAATCAATTTTGATTACGTATAATTTTCCATAAATTTTATTTTTCGTCATATAAAATAATACCAAAGTTTTTAGAAATAATAGATAATTCATTTCTTTTTTTTTATTATTCATATACATCATATTCAGTTGTTCACTGATTTTTATCTGTTATCAATACATGATTTTTAATGAAAATTTGCTGAAATTTCGTAAAATTCAATATTTGTATTTTAATAGAATGAAAAGTATCAAAAAAAATAAATAAATAAATAAAAGTTATAGCAAATCTCTCAAATTGTTTTATAATGCTCTAAAATTTTAAGAACCAAACAATATTTCAAATTCATTTTTATTGTTTATCAAACAAGCTTTAGTTTTTTTTTTTTTTTTTTCCCAAAAACCCTTCGTCGTAAGGAACTGAGAAATAACATGGAAGATCGGTTCAAAATGTTCATTCATCAGAAGATTTAATTCAAAATCCACCATCAACCATTAATTGCACCACCAACTATTGCTTAATAATATTAGATTGAAAAGTTTCTGCTATTATAAAATCTAGTTCGCAACAAATCAAATAAATAAAACTGAAATTTAAAAAAAAATATTGCTAAAAAGAAAAAGTAAAATATAAATAATATTCAAAACTAACAATTTTTCATCAATTGAGTTAAACAGTATTAAAAATAGTCATTTAAGTGCTTTATTCCATAACGTCATTCAATGGATATATAATTGGCATCATTTGCGAAATTCCCCTCTTGTCTGTCTTTTTATAAAGTACTTTAGAATCAAGTACGTACCACTGGAATATACAACCATTAAATATTTTGATGTAGGATTAGATGACAAGAAACACAGCTTTCGGCTGTGCATGTGAATTATATAACCACACTAATATATCAATCACACACAGGTAGCCCCTTTTATTGGCTCTAAAGATACTTGGTGGGCGAATATAGACATGAATAATTATTTACGCCCTTGAAATAAAATAATAATAAAAAAAAAACTCGTATAATACAGTTGTACTTTCTGAAGATGATTTATCAATGTAGAAGTCTTCCCAGACGAATTTCAAAAGCCTTCTGGTCTGCAGTTGACAAATTGGACGGACAATCTTAGCATATATATGCTCTAAATCTTCTTGGGTTTTTTTTTTTGTGTGTGTGTGAGTTTTTATTCTATTAGAAAATGGATATAAATATAAAGTTTAAATCCATATAAGAACGAAAAATACTATTGAAATTCATGTAAGAAAAATAGTTTATACCAATCAAAAAATATTATTTAAATAATTCATTAATACTATTTTGAAATAAAGTTATTAGTTTAGTTTTATAAAGAGGGTACTGAAGTTCATTAGCTAATTATGGAAACGGTTTTAAAATTTCTTTTTTCCTTAAATAGATTTTATTTTGTTTGAAATTTGCGATACATTTTAAGAGCTGACCGTTACTTTTTTAGCAAGAACTTAAAATAGAGCCGTTATTTAAAAAAATGACTCCTAAAACTGACAGATGGTTGGAGAGCTATGTAAATACACTTTTTGAAGGAATACATGAGTATTCATACCAACAAACTATAAAACACTATAAATATTGTAATTATATTATTTCAAAGAAAAAAATTCATAATATATCTAATTGTAAAGGAAAATAACATTTAGCTGAATTTTTGAATAATAAATACTTGAAAAATATTATCCTGAATTTATTATTAGCCTTTCATTGTTCCATTTTTTCTCTAGTAATGGTATATTAACCTATTGGATTATTAATATTTTCCCTATCATCGACTCTATAATTACTATTTAAAAATAAGTCTTTAGAAAAATAGAAAAATTAGCAGAAAACGAGTCTAAATTCCTCCTCGGAGAATTGTTTCTCACCGTATGCCATTTTTACTACTGCGTAGTTAAAGAAATTACCGAAAACAATTTATTATAACTCGCGATCTATTGTGATAAATCAAATGTATTATGCGCAGTTCAATAGATCTATTTCTCAGTTTTTCAATGGTATATAACACGTTGCCACCTGTTGGTGGAAAGAAGGAAACACTAAAAAGCTGCAGCTCCTCTATCCATCTCACAGCCGGCAATGGAATCATTGACTTGTATGACCGGCTGTGCAAGATAATGAGTTAAAATATTTTTGGACTGAGAGTGATTTAGGAAAAGAAATTCAATATCCTTATAACGAAATTAATTTAATTTTTAATACTTTTTTAGTGGGAAGTGTGTTTACCACCATCCATTTGGTGCTATTTAAAAGCCACTTTGTAGCGATCTGCCTTCATTATTAAACTCCACAGACATCTTAACGTTCAATTAATCAGGCAATAAGTTTACACATTAAATTGAAGAGACATCAGAAAAAAGACAACACTGTTTATTAATTATCTTCTCAGAATATGTTAGTCTGCTCTCTCTCTCTCGAATAACTCTGAACTGACTTTGATTCAGTATTAATTAAACAATAAAGTTTTAACTTACCAGCTCACTAGAAACGAGTGAAACACTTGAATACAGAAGATTCAACTTCTATTACTCTAAGAGCAACTTCTAACCAATTTTTCTACAAACGATTAATTACAATAATTCACTATAATTTACAGACATCCATCAGCTTTTCGTAATCATCTCTCCTCTTTCTAATTACTTTCAATTTTATTTCGCTTATATATCACTGTCCTTCATTCAATTCATTACACTTCTTATCTCCACATAAGATAAGAAGTGTAAAGAAATTGTCCCCAAGGTTAATGAAGAGAAAACCAAAAATAGCCCAAATTCGGAACTTTATGCTTTTAATACCTTTTCATGCTTCATTATATGAAAAAGAAAGAGGCTTATAAAATAATATCTTTTTTATCCTACATTAACCTTTATTATTTGAAAATTTATGAAGTTAATGATAAGTATACTTCTCGTGGCCTTAGAAAGGGTTAAATCAACCTTGAACAAAAATATTATGAGATGTTCCTGATTTCCCAGAGTGAGTAAATTACATTAGCGCTCGTGCATTTCATTTGGATTTTTACGCAAGACAAGGACTAAAATATCAGTTTTATCGCCCTTGAAAAACGGCACTAATCAGGATGCGGTAATTGGCTAGGCACCCTACGTATTCTTTCCTCCTCTTGTTAGCTTTTTAGAAGCCCCATAGTGGGTACATATCAGAATTTTTGACTCCAGGTAGCTTTTTCAAAATCAAAACGCAGTGCGTGCTTCATTGGTGGCCTCAATCCTAAGGAGGAAAGAATCAAATGCGGGATCCTGCCACTTACGGTCGACGGAAAAATTCGAAATCTTATGAATAATCCAACTCTTACTTTCTATCTGAATAAAATTACATCTGATGCATAAACATCAGCATGTGTGAAATTCCTAACGATCACCTCTGTGTGACCTCTGATGATGCATCAGGTTATGAGGTAAGTTGGTTAATTAGATCCACGCGCATTCGAGAAAAATTAAAAATAAAGTGATTGCGACGAATTTTGTTCCATTTCCTCTTGCATTAATTTATTTTAAAGTATTGATTACGTGGGGAAAAAATTTTATTTCTCAGTTTAAAAATAAATCATGAACAAAAAAAAATTCAATTAAATTTTTCAAAGTTGTGTTGCAAATGAGCTTACGTTCCCTTGCATTTTTATTAAATGCAACATTTCTGGCAATGGCACACAAATAAAAAAAAAAAAAATAAAAAAAAAAAAAAAAAAAAAAAAAAAACTTTTTTTATATAAAGAACAATCTTTTTTTTATTCAAAGTACATAAAGCAAAAAATCCAATATGTAAGTTGAATGCAAACCTAGTATGGTGATAATGATAAGTACAATGTCTTAGTAGCATTTAACGAATTTAAATATTAGCGTTTCTTTGCGTGAATGAGACAACTTTCTATGGTTAATTAACACAAGATATATATATATATATATATATATAAATTTTCAAATTGTATGTAGAGTAATACAACAACAATAATAATAGTAATAATTTTGCTTTAATGAAATAATGTATTTATACTTAGCTGGACTTTCTTTGAAATAATCTGAGTAATACACGGAAAAAAAAGAAATACTCAAAAATGAATACCTAGACGTACTCATTTTGAAATGAGTATGTTTGTATCAGATTTGAGCGTATACCTTTATCGAATGTGAACATTACAAGTATTCAAAACCAAAAAAAAAATGGGAAATCAGCATTCTCAAAAAATTATTACAGATATAAGGACTATAAAAGTTCCTTTTATATACTGACTACGTATTTTACAAAGAGGGTTTCAAAAACAAATATGGTTTGCTTTAATATTTCGAACTATATTTCGTATTTACCACGCTACACGCGGTAGAATACAGGAATATTAAAATGAGTAAGTACGCATACTCATTTTCGCGTCTGTGTTTGTTTACATTTTCTTTCCCAGTGACTCACTCACCACTACAGAAAGATTCTTTTATTTAAGATATAAAAATGTTGTTGAAATGTTATTGATCATGATTTTCTGATTTATGATTTGAAAATGATTTTCTGTGAGTAGTTATTTGTGCTTTGCAGGTGTTTTTTTTTGTCTGTAATCATATTGCATCGTAATCGTAGCTTAGTGACTTCTTACTTTAATTTGCATTAAAATTATTTTCATGCATGTAAATATTTGTGTATGAAGCTTATATTTTATAGAATAACATTACAGTATTCAAAAAGCAGTGTTGTTAAAATTTTGAGCCATTTTGCTACATTTTTTTTATCCATGACTATACAGCGATGATGTTCGACAAGAATTCCAGGTAAAATCGAACTTTGATGGATCCCCTTGGCGATTTTTTTTAGATGGCGCCAAAGCGGGTGTTTCAAACTCGGAGCTTCCGAAAGAGAAAAAAAGATTGCGTCGTGCCTGGAAGGCAAATGAAGTACCAGAATGACACCAAGGCGGGTATTTCAAATGAGAAGCGAGAGAAGATGGCGTCGAATCCCCTTTTACAGATTTTATAGGGTTACCATAAACAAACCTGCATGGTAACCACATTAGCGATTTATCGCCAAAAGAAAGTTAAAGTTCGCCAGGCCCCCTCCAACTTCGATTCAACCGAATTTTGAATCGGAAGTTTTGTAACAAAAACTTCATAAAGTGTAAAATAATATATAAGATGAAGAAAATGATACTTGCAAATAAAGGAGCGCTTTTTTATTTCCCTGAAAATTTTAATTGATATATATTTTTCTGTTTAAAATTCATTTTCGATACAACAACACACAGTATCGGAAAATAAATTCAAAACATACTCACTGGATTGTTTGATTCTCATATTTGATGCAGTAACAGATTCACAAATAAATACATGACACTCATTTTTCTATTCTACACTCATAATTGATACAAGATTATATTCAAAAATGAGTATGTGAAGTTTCCATTTTGAGTACGTACAAAAATGAGTATGTGCGAGACTCAAATATGAGTATGTTGGGATAGGAACTATTTTGAGTATGTGACGTGCTCAAAAGTGAGTACGTGAAGTTGCCATTCTGAGTATGTGCTTGTTACTAAAAATGAGTATGTGCGAATCTCAAATTTGAATACGTTGGGATCGGAGCCATTTTGAGTATGTGAAGTATTCAAAAGTGAGCACTTTCTACTCGATTTTGCATACACGTTTTTCGCAGTGTAGTTACAGCTATGTATCCTTTATTTCTTATTTCTTTCACACTATTTCTCATTCTGATAATTTTACAATCTATGATATTTTTTAAAAATAATAATACTTCAAGATTAATAAGTATTTTATTAATTCGTAAAATAACAGTTTCTGTTAGTAAAAAAGTTACTATACTTTTCATAAGAACATGAAGCTCAATATACACTTCTTCCATAGCTCTCTAATTTGAGGACTCTGATAGATTTAAGGTGCATCAGCTCTACTATACAGCAGATATTTAGTGGAGCCATGACCACTCGACAAATAATGACAATGTAGAACTAAGAAAGAAGACAATAAAAACGAGACAAAGAATTTTTAAAGCTATCCACGACACCGCGCAATAGATCTTAACATATTCATTCTATCACTTTCTACAAGAGGCGAATCTATTATCTTAAGTCAATACACAAACACTATTTCAGTTTCGGAAATAGAGTAATTCAGTTTTGCATTATCTATTCTTTTATTCTAACTGCCAGGAAGTACACTGTAAGCATTTTCAGTATTATAATAACATCTCTTCAGCTTTGATTTACTAATACATTTTTCAAATTAATACTTTATTAAAAAATCCTACAGACATTTAAAGAAAATTAATAATCGTTTCACCATAACACTTATCTTTTTAGAGCCTTTAATAAGATATCACTATGAAGGAAATTTCAAGAAAGAAATGAACAAGACACGTGAGATGTATAGTGTAATAGAGAGCTTAAAGAAAAACAAAAGAAGAAATCAACAAATAAAAGAAGGCAATAACAATCTGCACTCACTTTTTTTCCCAGAACGAGCAGACGCTGTGCAATTAAGGTAAACGCTGAACTCCACAATATCCAACGGCCCTAATAACCGAGAGATACTTATCAGCGGAACTTTAGCAGATTCCATTACCCATATCGAGCGGAGAGATAAATTTTTGTTCAAAAATTAATCATTTCCGAATATTCCATAAGCACGAGAATATTTGGCATCGATTTTAGTAACAAAAGAAAACATTGTTTTTTTTGCATTTATTAAATTTTTTTACCTGTAATAAATGGGCTTAGTTTGCTAATTAGTTGGAAGATCTTCCGTTTCAGCTCTGTTGCAGTGCGATAGCCTTTTTATTGGTTGCGTTCCCGTTTAGAATACTTGTGGATTGTTTGGATGAATCATTATTAGAGACTGGTTCAGATATTTGTACATGGTATAGGGTCGATCTTATCATTTAGGCACATTTAGGGGAATTATTAACTCTATCAAATATGCGCTTTTAGGGAAGAAATTCATATGGTTAAAGCATTTTCGATCGAAAGTATAATTATAAGCAATGGCTCTATTTTTTTACGTTAACCGTCAGCAAGCAAACATATTGACAATCAAAATTTGGAATACTAACAAACGCTCTTCAAAAATACTTAATAATAACCGGATTAAATCTTTTTTTCAATAAAAGTGTTAGTCCTATACAAAATTCAATAATAAAATAATAAAAGAGTCTGGAAAATTTTCTGTATATATATATATATATATATATAACACATCGATCAATAACTCCCGAGACTAACCCAGAGATGGCGCTCGTAGTAAACCAGTAACCAGGTCTTTCTAGAGTACTAACCTTTGCTTGAAACGTGTCAAAATTTTAAGTCGATC
>BMAW01027073.1:0-26088 GCA_019974015.1 Nephila pilipes | reverse complement strand
TGCACCCTTAGTTCCAAATTTCAACGCCATTAAGGAAATTTTTAATTGGCGAAAAACTTATGTAACAAATTTTGTTTTAATCAAATCGTATCAGAAAGCGAAAACTTTATTTTTTTTCTCCCTTAATTTATTTTATTTGTTTTTATTTATTTCCATTTTTTTTTTTTATGTAAACTGGATATCTATAACAACACTTACTCAGTAAAAGAATTGAATAGAAAATTTCTGTCGCATACGCTTTTGCTTTCAATCTGGAAGTATCGATCTTAGGATGCTACTGACTGGAATGTTGCCATGGTAACAAGTTCTCGGGCCTCCTACGCGGACCAATAATGGACCTCTCTACCTGTTGCGTCGCCCAGCGGTTCGATAACGAGATTTTTCTCACCAACAAATTAATTTTCTGTAATTGAAGCTTTTTTTTTTAATTCATTTTTCTCGTACACCCCCGCTTTTACCGGTGCTAGGTAAGCATTTGTCAAACTTCGGGGTAAATAAAGAAAGTTATATGAGAGAAATTGGAGAGAGTGAGCACTAAGGGGATAAAATTACACGCATCTTCGATTAGACTGGAATGAAAACACTTAGCGTAAGTGTGTTGCCATGCTCTAAATTAGAACATGAGAAAAATTGCACATTAAAAGCATTCTTTTAAGCTAACTATTGTTAGCGAAATTAAAATGAACAGTTCCTATACGGGCGAATGGCCTTCGGGGAAATGTTTCTTGAACAACATTTTGTTAATTATAAAAACTGTAAGATAATGAAGCTCCCTCTAATAACAGTAAATTGAGAAATATTTGCCGTCTTTATGTTATTATTTTAGAAGTACAACTTTTAGCTATATTGTGTTTAAATGCTTATGATTGCGACGTAAGTGAAATCTGATCCCTGTATTGAAAATTAAAATTATCCTCGTATATTATGATGTTCTTTTTTTTTGAAGAAGTTGGGAAATAAAGAAAAGTTTTTCCCCCCTGTAAATGGCTTTTTATTCATTTCAATTACGAAATGAGATCAGATCATAGATAGTGAATAAAGATGATTCGAAGTTGTCCTGAAAATAAATTTCGTACGCTTTTAACTTCACAAGTTTTGAAAGGTAATGCTATGAAATCACAAAACGATAAGATTGAATTTCAGTAGCCGTTTCTCACTGTCTCATCAAAATAGTTACATATCTATTTATTCTCGCGAGATATAAATTAAAGTAAATTAATGGTTTTATTTTCGCTTTAGATAACATTCTTTCGAGGTTGAACTATCCAAATGGTAGTCGACTCTAAATGTTCCATTCGTTCCTCCCATTTCAGTAGTAACAGCTAAAATGTAGATATTTAGTCCCCTTCATTGAATTATTCTGATTTATTGTAAGAAAATTATTTTCACCGATTCATTTGTTAATTTTGGTAGGATTAATATCTTACTACAGCTAATAAAGTAATGTTATTGAAAATAAGATAGTGTTGATTCTTTCAGTATTAGACTCGTTCATTTGTAATATTACATCTGCACCGCGCAATATTTCTATTTTTCAAAGGAAAATTATCGACAATTCTAATAATGTCACATGTAACGTTAAATAAATATAATTAAAGGAATCTAACCCGAAAAAGTCATAAAATTGTGAAATTTTATTAAAGGAATTTAACCCATTGTTTCTTAATGTATAGTTGAGATGCGTACCTATAATCCCAATCACGGTAGTTGAAGGCAGTAATTGCCTCTTAAAAAAGAGGCAGTGTTATGCGAATCCATATAATACGATACAAAAAATTAATTAAAGAAAGGAAGTTGGATTCAAATAATTATAAAATCATACTATTATATTTTTATAATGAGGAGAAATATATTTAATAAAGCAATTTTCAGTCGAAAGTACAAATAATACATATTAATATGTATTGAATGATATTTTCATCTTCCTCACCCCTTAGCACTTTTAACAGACACAATTCAGGGCTGCATATCAATACGCAAAATTAGGAAACATAATTACTATATATAAAAAAAAGGTTGAATAAAAAAAAGGGCACCTGAAAACACTATGTTCTAAAACACATGGCATATAAATGCGTTTAATGCTCCACAAAAAAAATTAATTTGAAATTTTAAAATTTTTTATAATTCTGCAGGAAAATAGGACACCATATACAACACTCAAATGAAAAATTTTCAATTAGATATTTTGCGCACTTAAAAACTCTTATAACGTTCCGCGTTATACAGGGATTTTTCTAACTTCGAATTTTATTTTTAAAATCTTTAAATGTGATGTGTGTGCGTGTATGTGTGTACCGTGATTTATGTAATTCAGACCGTATATTTGAGTGAAATCGTGTACTAGGATGACATATTGTATGAGAGATTTCCAAATTCTTGAATTGTGTTTATGAGAAACCGTGTTACAGACGCTCCTTGTTTTATCTTTGTTTTATTGAGGATTTCTGAATTATTATAATTGACAGAAACGTTCTACACCAAAAGTCATATAAACTTTCTTTAAATAACTCAAAATATAATAAAATTTTCACCAATTTTAATAATCAAGGTATATGAACTGCACGTTCTATCCCTACAACAGTAATAGAAAATCCTTCTCATTAATTCGAAATTTGGGAACATTGTTTGAAGAATTAAAATAATTTTAAAGCAACTGCATATTATGTGTACATTTTTGAAATATTCGACGGAGAAAAACAATTTGATCACCATTAACTTCTTCATCATCACCCTTATCAACTGTCCAAGTTTCAACAATGTTTCATGCCTTGGAAACATTTTCTGCTATAGTGAGCTCATAATTCACGGCAAAGTAGCTTACAGTAATAATAAACTCCATTTAACCTATGATTAAACAACTACAATTCCACAGGATTTCAGGTCATGACAAATAACTTCATCATTTATTTTTCTCATAATTTCAAGCACATTTCTGAAATCAACGTGCTAGAAACTGACGTAGTATTAAAATTTCTCTCCTCGTGGAGTATCACATTATACGTATAAATATTAAAATCTTTACTGGGGTCTGTATTAGGAAGTAATTCAATGAGCAGATATGATTTTAAGATTTTAACATTTAATTAAAGAAAAATAGATTAAAGTTTGTTGGACATAATTTTTAAAAATTTATTATGATTCACGTAACGTGTGGGAATTTTAAAAAAAACTTGTTATTGGATTAAAAGATATCGTAGTCATAATTTGAATTTTTTAAAAATTACGCAATTGCTAAAAGCTGAAAACTTAAATTTTTAAATAAATAAAAAAAATGAGAATAATGTACTATCACAGATATATTTCAATTTATTTTTAGAAATTTGTTTCCAAGACTTCATGCTGTGTTGCATTATTCATTGTAATTGCTGAACGAAACTTATATGAAAATGCGCGAAAAAGTAACTAGTAGTACGCTTTTATACTAAATTTGCCTAGTTTATTATATATAAGTTATCAAAAGTTATAACTCATCAGTTGATTGTTATAAAATTTTATGGGGAGATTTCGCAATAAGAAAATGAAAAGTCAAAGGAAAACTCAAGCAACTCCAAAAAAATTCTAATTTTCTAGGAATTTTCGATAGTACAATAATTTTTTCTTTATTGGAAAGGATACAATGTGAGGAAATACTAATCGTATTGCTTATACTTTTTTACCAAGATAACTACTAAGCTAAATAAAACATTCTCTGCATTATTTCTGTGATGAAAGAATTTAGAAGGAGTTAACCTTGAAGAAATTATGTTTACTTAATAGAGAATTTTTCTCTAACTTGAGGACAAAAAAACGAGATTCACCCTTTCAAATAATATATATATAATTGTCATTATTACCATTCAAGAGTACCCTACTTACTTTCATTTCAAGCTTTTAAATAGCAAAGCTTAATACACTTATTAGATTACTGCGCTAACGATACTCAAGTACCTTGATTAAATTACTGAAAAACGTCATTGTTATACTTATTTAGGGCCGCTGTACTAGGGAAATAAGAAATAGGTACCTTCGTGACCGGTGGATCGTGAGCTTTTATCATGATTCAATAAAGGGCCATTGCAATAGAATATGGGAGGAGAGGGCTGCTATTCATTAAATCGGAGTAAAAGATATACCAATTAAGGAGTCATCATCGTCACTGAAACCTGTATGGAAATTACGCGATATTACTTTTTCCACAGTTCCCTGAGTAGTTCCGTAATCCAACTTACTCGTATTTTAACAATGTTTATTTTAGTTACATGGTCATCTCAAATTTGTCATGCCATGTTTATTATTTGTCTAAATTAGGACACTGTTAAACAAAAAGAAAAAATACTACTAATAGAATTTCAACTTAGTTTACTCAAAACTCGTTAAAATATCATACATTGTAAATCATATACAGCTTCTTCTAGTGTTTAAGAGGTTAATCGCACTCCATTGAATTTTGGGTGGATTTTTCTCCCCTTCCATAGACACCCATGCGCTGTTTCAGTAATGAGACTGATTTATTGATTTTCCCGGGAGATTTATATTAACAAGAAATAACCAGATATCTGG
The DNA here is from genome assembly GCA_019974015.1 of Nephila pilipes. Taxonomy (NCBI): domain Eukaryota; kingdom Metazoa; phylum Arthropoda; class Arachnida; order Araneae; family Nephilidae; genus Nephila; species Nephila pilipes. Next base: position 21,546 of record BMAW01027073.1, on the reverse strand, counting down.
TTATAACGAAGTGATTAAATGACATTTGTATATATATATATATATATATATATATATATATATATATATATATATATATATAATTTTCAATGCATCGTAAAAAAATTAAATTTACTTTTTGTTTTATTTAATATTTCTTTCATTTGAAAACAAAATTCATAAGTATGATTTTTGAAAAATATTGATATATTTCTTAATTTAATTTTAAGTTTTAAGTGAAGAAACTGAAAAATAATTTGATAATGTGTGTGTGTTTTAGTTATAAATAATATAAATAATTTTATTTGTAATCATCATTTTTCTTTCATTTAGGATAATCGTTAAAAAAAAGTTTGAGAATTGCTTAATGAATTGAGATTGTCGGAAAATTTTTGGTATCTTGATGAATTCTTGGTTCTTATACGATAAGAAGAAAAAAAACATTTTTATATGGAGTTATAATATTACAAAAATTGTTAACGAAAGTATAATTTGAATTTAATTTCAGAAATGAGTTGACTAACCTATAAATAAGAACATCCTGATTGATTTATTGTTTATTAGTGTCACATTCAGAAACAACATAAGGGCTGTTAGCGACGGGGTAGGGGAGAACCTCATAACATTTTGACATCAACTCATTAACAATTTCAAACCTCGTACTACATTTGAACCTCGGTCAAGTGAGGACGACGGCACTTGAACAAGTACACCCCCTCCAAAGTTCCACATCGTGCAATTGGGAAAACTTGAAGCCCCAACAGATTTAATGTGCTTCAGCCCCGCTTCACGGTGAGTCCTTAGTGACATCAGGACCCTAACCCACAACTCAATGAAAACTACATCGGTTGCGAGCTCGCGACCATGATAGCTCAGTTACTGCAGCCCCTCAGCAAAAGCAATAATAACAATAATGATATACTTAAAAGTATTATTTTGTATAAAAATATATAATAAAACATTTACATTTACACATAATAGTTACTTGATAACCATTGAGGGGAAATATATGTATCCAAAATTCTTAGAATTCGAAGCAGAGAGACATTCATTGCGATTAAATACTTTTGCATTAAACAACATTATGAATCGTGTCCCACAGTAATATTCCTTTATTTTCATTGTTTATGAAGATGATTTTAAAGATAACTAAGAGTTCACAGAACTACGGAAATAGAAAAACTAAGCAGGGAGAGATCAGGTAATGAAAAGGAGAACAAAAACACAAATCATCATTTCAAAAGGATTGCAAACACTTTTAATAAATTCGCTGCCATACATCAAAAGCGAAGTTGTTTCTTTTATATTTATTTATTTATTTATTGTCTTATCTATGGAGCTGCATACACACAAAATTAACAATTTATATAGCGCAAAACTTCTCAGAGGGAATGTACTTGACAATATTATGTTATTAAATTATTTTAACTAGCTTGAAAGTTTAGTGAAATAATTCTTTTCATTTCAGATTGCGAAAAATATCGATGAAAGTGAACTTTTTGTTGATTCTTCAAAGGGACGTCAGACTAGAATAGTTTCTGTTGAGCGAAGTTAATACTTAAATATTATTTAATGAAAGTTATATTTTTTATTGCAAACATATAAATATCAACTCCATTATTTATAATAAAAATTATGTTATCTAATAAATAGTACTATAATATACTTTCTTAATTGTTGTTAATTAATGTTGATGATTGCGACAGTCTTTGCAAATTGCGGTTAATTAGTCATTACTGCAGAAAATGTTCAAGTTACTGCGAAATAATTGACATTTAAAAGCAGATTCTAACTTGTGTGATCAAAATCACTTTCATTGATTGTAATTGGTATCATTTTATTGTTGTATAGACATGGCATTCAGTATCTTAAGGAATTTCAGATATTTTTTTAAGGCAGGGGCTCTTATGATTCTCTCGTGAACCCTTCCGTGATAATGACGAATACAAAATAAAAACATTCATTCTCCTTGATGTCTCTACACAAGGATACTTTCATTATGATGTTGTACACAGGACTGAAATTCGTCTGGATAAACGACATGTCGTGATCCCACTCGTGGCCAAGACCGTCGCTACTATTGTAACAACGTCTGTCTCTGCTGCTGCGTCAAGAGAAGCCGCAACAAGGTACGCCATGCTGATAGTCTATGGTGCTGCAGACGTCCTCGTACTGTTCGTATGGATACTTGTTTTCCTGAAAACGAGCCTAGTTCCAGATTCAGGTTAAGTAATGTGTGATATACAATACTATAAGGCTGCGTGGGTAACTTGTCTACTCGTGCGCTAGTGACCGGGGGGCGTCGAGATCCTGCGTGGTGTTCTGTATGACCCTCCTGGACCCATCAATTCCATATTTGCATGACAATCTTAGGATCGCTATCAACTCGAACAGCGTTATCTTATATAAGGCACTACACGACCTTAAGGAGGAAGTATTGTTAAGCATTAATTATTATCAAGAAATAACAGAAATATCTGTATAAAGATTCTACATATTAATTGATACTTTTTTATGTTGTAAATTACAGCTGTTAATGTTGATTAGTTTGGTTTAAAAAATCCGTAGATTGAAGTAACCCGCAGTATGAAGAAGATAGAGCTCAAAATCTGTTGAGATCTACAATGACGGCATTCGAAAAGACAAGAAACGCAGAGAGAAATGTTCGACTCTGGATGGTGACTATGTAGAGAAGTCTTAAGAATTATAAATAAATATTAATTTTCTATCTAGATTAATTTTAGTAATAAATAAAACTTCATGATATCATGGGGTAATATTTAAGACTTTACGATACCACCGGACGAAAATTAAAACTTAACGATACTGCGGGTTACTTCAATCTACAGCTTCCTGAATTCAAACAAATCAACAATAATAATTTTCAACACATTATATACATAAGGATTAATTAATATGTAGAATAAATTTTACCAGATATCTCTATTATTTCTTTGTAATAATTAAAACTTAGCGATACTCTTTTGTAAACAACCAACTTTTGGATGCGACTTTCGAATAAGAAACTCACTGGACAATTTTCCTTTTTTCGCAGATTATAGATGGTTATAGTTCTACCTACGTTGTTCACCTGAGCGGAAATGCTAATGATATGCGTATTCTAGCAAAGAGTACTTTTTAATGCAAATGTGACGTTTTTGTTGAGTCCTTCATGATGCAACAACAGCTAAGAGTGTATTATATTTATAAAAAGCGTCTTAGTCGGGGATCTATGAAAAAAAGTTTCAGGAAGACTTTGATCTGACACGAGAAAAAGTTATCTGAGTTTTTTTTTTTTTTTTTTCATAGTGATAGTTAATTACAACTTGAATTTATTTCTCTTATAAATGAATGTATGTCATAACTATAAAATAAGTTAATCAATATATTACCTATTTGAATAAATATTTTATTAAGACGAGTATATAATTTTTTTATAAAATTTTAAAATAAAATATGTATTTTAATGGCAACACTAAAATAATACAATGTTTCTTGCTTGTCAAAGTGTTACATAACTAAGAGTTATAACAGTAAAAACCGCAACAAGTTCATTAATAGACTGCTGAATTTCTGAAACGTTTTGATTCTCTCTAAGATTTGCATCCAAGAACAATAAGTACTTTTTTTTTTTTTTTGCATGAGTTTAGAAATAGCTTGGAGCCTATGAAATGATTCACATTGTTGCTCAATTTTCCCTTTGCGCCAAGCTATACTAATATTCTCTTGTAATAATAGTAATATCAATGCGTGAGAGAGAAATGCTTCTGTCTCAAACGCTGAATCTAATAACGGAGTGGATGGAGAGAGAAATTCAGCAAATTCGAACCAAATTCTTTTACTTATTTTCAACCGATAAAATATTTTAAGTTAATTTTTTATTCACATTATTATTTCATTCGTTTTCTAATAAAGGTAAAAAAAAAAAAAAAAAAAGGCTAGATAAATAACGTTATATAATTAAGATATTTTATGCTATAATTAAAATGGGATTTTTACAGCATAGATAGAATTTTTGTCCAACATTTAATACCTAAAAATAAATCAAAGTTAAATTTTTAAATCAGGTACTATTTAAATATACTGAGAAGCTTCAAACGAAATTATTTTAAAAATACTTTCTTACAATTTTAAATATGGTACAGAGCTAGAAGTATTGTAGTCGAATAATTTTTTTATGTTTCAATAGTTCTAAATATTTGTATCTTGTTTTTATTTTAACAGGTGGAATAGAAACTTTCGTCCGATATTAATCTAATATGTAATTAGTGAACCTTTTCATGACTGTATCTCAGCCATAATTGTAAAATAGCTTCAAATTAATCATTTTGAAGTTGGAATAATCAGTTCTAGTTTTTGAATCCGCTTTCAAGGTGTAAAGTCTCTTAAAGAATTAAAATTGTGCAGGAATCTTGTAAGTAATATTTAATACATTTACTTACAGTTAAAAAAGTAAATGTGTTACTTTCTTCGCAATTATTCTATGATAATGTCAGAATCAGTCCCCAAAAAATGTTTCTTTCTAGGCTAATGTAACATGGAACTGTTAAATTTTTTTACATACTATTTTACATGTATTTTCTTAATGATCGTTATCTTTTTGTATGTGTGTGATAAAGTAATATCTGTCGCGAAAATTTTTCGATGCTTTATAAGCTCTGAAATTTAGATGTCGATTCACGTATAAATCGATTGAAAAAGCAAATCGTACTCTTTAAAACCTTACATTTAATGAAGAACTGAAATTTTTGTAACTATTTTTCAGACATAATTTTGGATTTTAAATATGTCGGTTTTTTTAGCACATCGGAGTAATCGTTTAATTGAGGATATATGACAAAAATTCATGTTTTGAGAAAAGTTTATTTACTGCTCCATTTTAAAAAGATATGCTTTAAGGGAAATATAATAATCTTCTACCAATTAATGAGTATGTAATTGAATATACAAAATAAAAAATATCTTTATAAAATAATACAAAGCATTTTATAAATTTAAATTTGATTACTATTATTTTATCAGTATAGATTTTTTTATTATTAGGGTTTTTTTTTCCACTAACTATGAATTTTAGATATATTTAGTATGGGTTTTTAAAGTATTCGCAAGAAGTGTCAGATGAAATCAATACTAGATCTCTTGGAACTAAAAAAATAAAATCAGTAAACAGATACTACTAATTAAATTGAGAACTCTTTGCGTAATGGAACAGGTTTTTCAAAACGCAAGAATGATATATTTTCTTTCTAAAAGGAATTTGGATATTGCATTAATATAAATATAGTTCTTGAGCACGCTTCTATGTCTATGTAACGTATAGCTGAATTGTTTACAACGTATGTAAGAAGTTCCACTTATATTAATTCCACAAAAGGTTTGTAGGGTAGAAACGTTATTATAAGAGACTGTCATGCTGTGTGTGTGTGAATGTGAAATAACTCGTAGAAGTAATTATCTGTTTGTACGGTTCTTCAATTGATACTTCAGATATAGTTGGGATGAGACATTTTAGTGCTAACATTTTGAATGTTTATCCATAATCTGTTGAAAAAGAAGTTTTTAATGGTATTCAAAGAGTCACAAAATTATATCATTCATTTTCACACTTCAAAATATGGTATCAAGCTTAATTTCAAAAAACGCGTTCCAGTAATCTTGAATAACAGAGCGTTGTTTTGTTAACAACGATGTTATTTGATAAAAATATCTAAAAAGATTTTTTTTTTCTTTCCTACATTAAAATAGTTTTGAGTTAAACTAAACATTTGCGACGGGTGTCTTCAACGAAGACTCCAGAAGCAGAAATGCCTTACTAACTAACCCGGGTGGAAATCGCTTTTGGTCTAGTTGTTAAAAGCACTGCAAAAGATGATAGGACGAGTTTTCTCCGCGACAACAGATCGAGGACTCGAATTACTCCTGTCACTCAAAGTCAACCAATCTATCCAATACAGGATAAGAAAAAAGTGTCCCCTTAATGGGAAAACTCAAGCAGTCTGGTTAGCTTAGTTCAGGTACCCCGCGATAATGGGGCCATTATGGGGTACGCGAGAAGATATAACGGTAATGGCGGCTACCCAGCTAAAACGGAACAAAAGAATTTAAAAAAGCAGGTAGATAGTTTTAAACATATTGTCAATTGTAATACTGACCACCCTATCACGATGAAATGATGCGTGGTGTGGATGTTATCACCTTATTCGATGAAAGATGAGTTGTGTCCGCTGGAAAGATTAACTTGCTCTTCTGCTCACGCCGCGCAAGAAAGGCAAGGGATTGTGTCCGCTGGAACATGCATAAAATTTATTGAAACAAATGAAACGCGGCACTGGATTTGAGATTGTATTTATCCTCTTTTGAGCCTAATTTTTTCAAATGTTTATAAGTCAATTTACTCACAAATATCTCATTAATTCCTCTTTTTTCCAATCTTTGTATTAATATTTGTTCGTTTACTTTAAAAGTAAAAAAAAAAAAAAAAAAAAAAACCCACCTACGTAATGAAAAAATAAACAATTAATTTAATTCAACACACGACTTTTTTGAAGTTTTCGGAATCACTGATGGGTGAAACATATTTGGTGGGGGAGAGGATGCTTGTAAAATTTGGGGTCGTGGGTATGAGAAAGGAATCCAGCCAGCTGGGAGTACGCGAATTGAAAAAGTTTAAAACCGCTTGCTTAGTTAAATTAATATCGTACAAAAACTACATCATGTGTGATTGCAAAAAGAGTTTGTAATTTTGCTTAACGGTCGGATGGATAATGCCTTAACTAAGAATGAAGAGGGTAGTTTTAAAGTAGTACATGTTTTAATGAAAGGTAAAAATGATATTTTTCCCAGTTGAACTTGAAAAACATCTGAAAATAACAATCCTGGTAATCTGTGTGAAATTATTATATTTTCTTTGAACTATTATCACAAATAAAAAATAATAAATGATTGATTCAAACAACGAAATATTAGTAGTAATAATTTAATTAAGTTTATTATTAACTATTAACTTTGCTTCGGAAAAGTCATCTTGTGAATTATTTGGTAACAGATAAAACTTTTCGGTTATTTCCCGAGTGTGAATTTCTAAATGTTTCAAAAAAAAAAAAAAAAAAAAAAAAAATCAACAGATATTTTATTATTATCTGTTACAAATATTTTGTATTAGACACACTTGTGTCAAACAAGCCATTATGCGATGAGCACTATTGAAAACAAAAATTTATCTTTGCTGAAATCTCAAATTTATAAGTATCGTGAAATATATATTATCTCGTGATCAAGGCATTCTAAAAGAACGTCGAGGCCGATTATCTAAATAGGGGTCTCCAAACATTTGGGCCTAAGGATTCCACTAATTCCTCCGCTAAATACCAATGGCCTAGATCTAGCTATATCATCATACCAGCATACTGTAAATTTGAGTTAGGCGCAAATTTTTGGTTCGGAACAAACCGGTGTGAGTGAGGTATCTATTACGCGGGGATGGACCCGACTCCGTTTGAATTTTCTAATAGTAATTACGGACAGTGTCGATCACATGCCATTGAGGCAGAATTAGCAGAGGCGGGTATGGTGCGTTACATATTGTACGGACCACGCTAAATGATTTGTGGTGCCATAATGCGCGAAGTAAGGAAGTTAAGTGCAGAACGAGGCAAAGCTGCAGTAGTACAGCGCCGTCTGGTGGAGAACGACGTGATTACACGAAAATGTCAATTATGCTTGGTTAGTCGAAGTTTCCATCGGTGGATAATAACTTTGTTGCTCTATATCCCATGAAATCAGACAATCGATCAAGTATACAGCTCCATATTATACCGAGTTGCTGAGCTAGAGCTTGTTCTGGAAAAGTTCTACTACGTGATCACTTGTCTGAAAGATTCGAATGTTTTCAAATATCTTCTAAGCACCGATGCACGGTATAAATACGAGAAACACCAAGCGATGGACAGTTTCAAATTTTTGAGTTCGGAGCAACAAGCGTTATCTGAAAAGCGAAATATAGTACGACTAGTAATAGTATTAATTAGCAATATTTTGATTTGAAGCTATGTGCTTTTTGTGTGGATCTGTAAAAATATGGAGAGGAAATGGAAGGTATAAATAGTAAGTGCAGAAGATTTAAAAAGCATTAGGGATATCAATACTTTGTGATTGAGTCAATGTATAAGGCAATGTGTATATTTGCAACAGTACTACAGTGCCTACATAATATCAGTCCTTAAATAATACAATATAAAAAGACATTATGAGACTAAACATTCTCAGATTTCCTCTAAATTTACATGAAACCTTCGGTTAGAAAAATATGAATCTTCGAAACGCGGATTGAAGTCTCAGCAATTGTTGTTTAACAAAATAAATGGAATCAAGAGCAGAAACTCGAGTTCGTTTCATTGTGACTTTTATAGTGTGGCTTAAGCAAAGGAAACCCTTTATTGACGGCGAATTAATGAAGGAATAATAATTTAGTTGAAAACATCAGTTTGTCAGTAAATACTGTAGGTCGAAGACTAGTCGATATTGTAGAAAATATATTGACTCAACTGTATGACATACAAATATCAACTCTAAGAGAGGTTATATTTGCTCCTGAATGAGTCAATAGCTATTTCAGATAATGCTTAAATGTTACTTTTTAGAGGAATACATAAAAAATTATGAAATGCACGAAGAACTTGGTGTTCATAGCATTCAGTGCCCAGCTACTGCTGAACATATTTTAAAAGGAGTTGAAAATGAAGTTTAGAAAAATAATTTTCAATGGAAAAACTTGAAGTGTATCGTTGCTGATGGTAGCAGAAACGATTGTGGTAAAAATAAAGGTGTAGCTCCTCTCGCATCAAAGGCATTGGAAAATGATGGATTAAAACCGTTCATGGTACATTGCATCATTCACCATCAGTTTTTGGGTGAAAAATGCTTGGATAGTCAGCCAGTCATGCCAACTGCTAATTAAATCATATCACATGAGCTCGGATATCTTCAATTCCGCTAGTTAATTGAAGGATTGGAGAAAAAGACCTACTATATTAACTATACTGCAGTATACTTGTTGCAGTATACCGTCTGTAGAAGGCGCTTTGTAAGAGGCGAGAGTAAGATGTTTACATACCCAACACCTCAGTGAGAGAGTAACATTCCAGAGAGAGAGAGCGAAATATCTCTATAATTCATAGAAGGTGAAGTATTCGATAAAAGTAAGCTTAACTGCAGTACTCACTGACATTATGTGATAAAAGTATGCTTGAATAAAAGCTGATTGTTATTGTTAACTACTCTCTTTTTGTTTGTCTGGAGTTGAATAGTAAAAAAGTAATTAAGAGCAAAAGTAAGGATAAAGTTTAATTATGAATAAAATTGAAATGATTAAGTTAAAATCGAAGAAAATGGAATGAGAAAAGAAAGTTTATAAAACAGAAGTAGATGTGAGATATAAGTAGTATAAAAACAAAGAAGTGGGTATTGTGTTTTGTGGTCTGTGAATTCAACAAATCAAAACTGGGACGACGCAATCCAGAGATAAGCATTGTTAAGATATTACATCGGATATGGACTGTAAAAAGAATTGTAAGTAACGAAAAAAGATAAATAATTTTCGTTTCCCTTTATGCATGTGCTGGAAAGTGATTTTTTTAACAACTGAAGTGTATTGAAATAATTTTAAGAAGGACGTTCCTCGCAAAAGCAGTTTTGTCGAACTGACATATGAATTAGGTAAAAATGTTCCTTTGGGCGCTATTAATTCAAAAATAAGAGCTGCTATACTAAGTAACAGCGAAAACTATATATATGTGAAGATTTCGCGAAACATATTTTCGAGAGAATAATTAAAGACAGTATTGAAAGGAAGCAAAGGGAAAAAAGAGATAAAGGGAGACAATTTGAATTAGAGAAATTTAGATTGGAAACCAATAGCAAAACGAAGTCCCCAATGGAAGCTGAAAACGATATTATCGTTCCAGAAATAAATAAGAGTCCTTTTGAGCAGAGGAGAATCTCGTACAAAAATTCAATTTAAAAGACGGAGATATTTCTTCATTTTTAATTTTATTCGAAAGCAAGCCGAACGAGAAGGGCTTAAGGAAGAAGATTATGTCAGTCACATGTTAGGATTCTTACCCTTTGAAATCACTCACCTAATCTCTAGGGAATTAGAAGAAGCGATCGAATATGGACATGTTAAAAATTTACTTTTAAACCAATTTAAACTTAGTACTGAAGCGCTTAGGTAAAAATTTATTAATCAGGTTAGGAATCCAAAGGATACAAGGGCAGATTTCGTTTTTGAAATACGTAACTATTTAATCGAATGGCTAGCAAGTTTAAAAGCAACGATTTCGATTCCTTATAAGAATTAATTGTCACTGTCAGTTGAAAAAAACAGATTTCTAAATTTTATGCAAGATCATTTTATCGATTCTTGGCCAAAGATTACAAATGCAAATGAAGTAGACAGAAAATCATATGAATACGAAAACGTTCGAACTGGTTTCCAAACTGGTGGTCAAGGAAATAAAAACAAGTTTGTAAATTAATACAATGATCATGAAAATTGTTCACGAGCTATTTCAAAGTCATGTAACTTTCAATTTAGTGTAATAAGAAGCAAACTAAGTATACATATAAACCTAGAATTTGTAATTCGGCAACTAGTTACAAAAAAGCAGAACCTAAATGTTTTTTTTATATAGTAATTTTGATCACGTAGCTAGATATTGTCCCTTTTCCGTGCACATTATGTGGAGAGTCAGGACACTGCAAAATATATTGCACAAAAAAATGAGCCCAGAACAAGTAATTTTAATGTTTGTAACCAGAAATCATCCTCACCTAATAGCTACTTGAGACCTGCATTCATAAATGATTACAGGGTCATTGCTCTGGTTGATACGGGATCTTCAAGTTGTTTACTGAAAGAATCAGTAGCACAACTTAGGACTGAAAATTTTATCTTGCAAAAAGAATATCTATTTCTTTGGTAATCAACTAAATCCAGTCACTCACAGTTTAGCTGTGACAGAAATAGATCTTCAAATCGAGGATGTAGGGGGGAGGGGGTTAGGAAAGATTGACATTGGTTTTACTAACGTCGCACTAGAAGAAACACGATGGCTATTGGCGAAGGACCTCGTAATTTTGAACCTGGTCAAGTGATGAGGACGACACCTGAGCTGGCATGCCCTCTCCTAATTACCACACCACTCCAATGGGAGGACTTTGGGCCCTGATAGATTTAACGTGCATCAGCCCCGGGGCTACACGGAGGGTCTTTAGTGGCATCAAAGCTCCAACCCACGACTCAACAAAAACCGCCAGCCTCGAGTCCATGACTATAACTACTAGGCTTCCACGGCTACTTTCTGAAAAAATATATGTTTTAATTGTCATAGACTCAATTCAGCCAGTTAATTTATTGGTTGTACGTACATTTTCAGATCTATCATATGTTGTTTACGCAAGGGTCGATGAAGAATTACACATTGGATATACAAATGATTATTCATTTATGAATTTAAATTGCAGTGAAGTGACGCCCTGTATTGACTGCTGAAATTACTCTATATCAGCTTACCAAGGCAAAAGAAGAAAATGAGAAAATACCAAGAAGAATTGAATTATTGGAAAACAGGAAAAATAAAGCAAATATGTTACGAAAAACTATTGCAATCTCATCATGAAGAGCTCGATTCTGAGTTGGAAAAAAAAGTCAAGAATCAGCTAAAATTCAAGAAGAAAATGAGAAATAATCCCAAGCAAACAGAAAAAAAGACGTCATCATTGGAGAAAAAGAAGAAGCATTACCAGTACCGGAGAGGCAACTTAATTTCAAGGAAAATGAAAATTCTAATAAGTTAAATCAACTAGAGAAATTGAGGCCTCAAATGAAGAGAGAGAGAAAAAAAAAGAAACGCAGATTAAAATACAAGTGGAAAATGAAAGACCCCAGCCACTATAGGAAGAAAGGGGGGAAAGTAGAAGGAATGCCATCTAAAAATAATCTCAAACGAAATGTGAAATGGTTAGTGAGAGAGAGGTCACATTAAAATAAAAAAAAGGTGAAAACTTTTTTCTCGAGGAAAGAGACGAAACCAGAAAAGTTACCGATCCTTTCTCAGATCGAGAGGTAGGATCATTAAGAGGCGGGTATTTGGGTTAAGCCCCACTTCATTATCAGTCGGAAAGACACCTTTTGCTAGTCTATAAAGAACACATACCGGGATCTTACGACACAGAAGAAAGTGCAACCACTGAAAGAAGCCGCTTCTCTTCACTGTGAAACCGCTAACACGAGTTCGTAAGGGGCTGAAAGTAAAAGGAAAAACCTCCCATCACCCTTTTGTCGATGACCGGAGGAATTCTAAGGGAGTCGTCAAAGGACGTTTAGATGTGTTCCCCTTCAGCCAGATAAGATAATATTCAAACCTTCCCACTATGGATCAGCAAGTCACACCAAGAAGACGGACAAATAACCAGGAGAAATGGCGAAAATTTCTAATTTAAATATTTTTATTATTTTTCTCAAAGACTGAAAAGAAAACCATATAACTCTGGGACGCAATTTTATGGACTTTCAAACTTAAGGATTATTGATTGAATATTCTTAAGGATTATGAAAAATGATTTTATTTTATGAATAATTTATTAGTTATATTAAAAATTATTGATTAGTTATTTCTCATGGAACATTTGAAATGAGAAATGATTTATTTTGTCAGAATTTAATAAAACCCTTAGAATTGTTTCATAATTATTGTTACGTTAAAAATATTCTTTTTAGTATTCTGTGTGATCCATTTTGAGATTTTAAAACTGATTAGAATTAGTATTTTCTATGCGCATGAGAATTAAAAATTTGAAGTGTGTAAAATATATAAATACTCTGTAGTGTACGAACTTGACATTTTGTAGAATATAATAATTAGCCTCTTGAGTGTATGAGAATTAATATTTTGAAGTATGTGAGATTTGATATTTTGAAAGGTATACTGTTAAGTAATAGAACTGTATAATAATTAATTCTTTGAAGTGTGTAATGATTTTTGAGTTACTCATGAGTTAGTACAATCGTTGATGTTTGTAGGCAGGAAATCCGAATGTTATCATCCGCCTGTAAAGGGTGCTTTATAAGGGGCGAGTGTAAGATGTTTACTTACTCCAGGGAGAGAGTAAGATTCGAGAGAGATATGTAATTCATTTTATGTGAAGTATTCGCAGAAGTAAACTGAGGTACACACCGACTTTATGCGATAAAAGTATGCTAGAATAAAATTTAATTGTTATTGTTCACTATGTTTCTTTTATTTGTCTGAAATTGAATGACAAAAAGACAATTAAGAACAAAAGTAAGGCTAAAAGTTAAGTTATGAATAAAATTGAAGTGGATGAAATTGGTTTTATCAACGTTGCACCGAAGCAACTCGAGCACTATTGGCGAGGGACCTCGAAATTTTTAACTTCGATCAAGTGACGAAGACGACACCTGAGTTGGCATCCTCCCCCTCTCCAAACTTCCACCCATGCCAACGGGAGGACTTTGGCTGTGAAAGATTTAACGTGCACACGGCTGCTCTTTAGTGGTATCAATGCTCGAATCCACGACTCGATGAAAAACACCGGTCGCTAGACCGAGACCGCTAGACTACCGTGGCCTAAAATTGAAGTGATTAAGTTATTAGCTAACAAAGTAGAAAAAGAGTGCGAAAAGACACTTTATAAAGCAGAAGTATATATAGATGTGAGATATAAGTTGTATATTTAAAAAAAAAAAAAAAAAAAAAAAAGTGTATATGTACGTTGTGTTCTGTGAATATAACATGCTGGCTTAATTGCGAAAATTTCTAACGCTACTTTTTGAGTACCAAGAGATTTCTTGAAATGAGCAATTTTCTCTTTCGAAGTTTTCTTGAATAGAAGGAAAAGTCTTCTGACCGAGTTACAAAACAATGAGAGTGTATGGTTATCGAAGTTACCATTTTATACTGACTTAATTAAACATAACGAATGAGATTAATTTAAAATTTATAAAGAGTGCCTAATTTATACTCTCATATTAAGCCTTTTCGACAAAAATTGTTTCATTTCAATTCCAGTAGGGGGGGATGTTTTTTGCCCTTTCTCACGTGTCCAGATGTCTTTAATGAGGACTTTGTCCTGATGTAAGGAGGACCACCAACGAACTTGCTAAGTGTGGTCACCGCAAACGCATTTAGACGACGCAGGAAGGAGAAACATCTAAAGCATTGTATAAAAGAAAAGTTGTGTAGTGGATTTCTCATTCGGAAAGAGCTTTGTAAAGTCAGAGTTTGCTCAAAATATCGTATTATACCTCGAATAAGAAAAAATGCTTTTCCAGCAATTATCAGAATTCGATAGAGGCAGGATCGTTGAATATCGAGTGTGGATTATCGTCCATCGCACTAGTCAAAATCCAACCACTGTCATGCGAATATGGAATCAATGGGTTGCTGAGGGTCAAACTGAACGGCATGCAGGATCTCCACACCCTCCCATGACAAACGTCCGAGAGAACAGACATATTATGAGGTATTACCTGCAAAACCGTACAACCACATCATGGACCATTAATCAAGAAATGGGTATGCTTGTAGCACACCAGTTTGTTTCCGATCGTATGGTGCGACGAAGTTTGCAGCAGCTTGGACTGTCAGCACGGCGACCATTACTTCGGTTTCTCTTGACAATGCAGTATAGAAAGACGGTGACCCTGGTGCGCCGAACTACAAAGGTGAATACAGGAGTGGCATGATGTCGTCTTTTCAGACGAGTCCCGGTTCTGCGTGCAGCATTCTAATGGTCATTTACGTCTCTGGAGGCTCTGAGGAGATCGCTTGTCGCCTGTATGCATTCGATATCGGCATAGGAGCCCTGCACCTGGTGTGATTGTTTGGATCGCCATTGGGTATACGACACGCACACCCCTAGCTCGGATCGACGGTACTTAGAATGCAGATCGGTACTTTTCTGACATCTTGCGTCCAGTGGTTGTGCCCTGCCAAACGCCATCTTCACACAAGATAATGCAAGACCACATGTTGTACGCCGTGTTCTGACCTTCCTCGACCAACATAGTATTCGATTGTTGCCCTGCCTACACGGTCTCCAGTTCTGTCACCCATTGAAAACATCTGGCCATGGGTCGCTGAGAGACTGATTCGTCACCCCTCTCCAGATTATTCGGTTGATGAAGTGTGACACAGACTTGAAGCAGCATGGAATGAGTTGTCCGTTTCTGTCATCCAAGCCCAGTTCTACTCCATGCCTAACCAGGTAAATGCTGTTTTAGCTGCCAAGGGTGGCAGCTATTTCTATGAATTTCACACCCTGAAAGCCTCCAGACTGCTTACAAACTTAAACATTTTGTTTTAATGCCATACTGTTTACGTACAATAAATGTTTTTTGTATTTGCTTTCCTTCATGGTGTTGCAATTTTAATGGCTACAAGTGTATGTTAGTTTAATTTTCCTTTTTGTACTTAGAAATTTAAAAGTGCGAGAAGCTTAATCACAGGTTCAACTGTGCAAAACATAAATGTTGGATGTAAAGTTATTACCCTTTTGTTTTCTCATTAGTATTCTTCACTGAAGAAAAATTCCTTTTTTTGAATAAGTTAGTGATGAAGTTTAACGGCACAAGAACCAAATATGGCTGTGTTACGTCAAACAAAATGTATCTGAGATTTAGTCATTTGAAAAGAAAAAAGATTGAGAAGGAGGAGGGTCGAAAATAGAGAATTATAGCTGGGGTATCTTGGGGGCGTGTCACCTGTGTTTGTGATGATTAATGGCGCAAGAGCCAGATGTGGCTACACTCCGCCAAACAAGATGTAACTGTGGTCTAGATGTTTGAAAAAGTGGAAAATAGATAAAAATTGGTTGACAAGAAGAATCGAAAATAGAGAAGGATCGTAATGGTAGGCCCGGGTTGTGTCCCTCATATTTATCAAAGACAGTAAAGTGGAAAAGAAAAAGTTCACTAGGGTGTTTCGGGTCGTGATGCCCGTAGTTGTCTAAAGAAGGCAAGCCTCTGAGGTAATCATTCGTGTTCACCAAAGACAGTAAACCCCATAGGAAAGGAAAAAATCACTAGGGTGCTTTGGGTGAGTGACGCCCTTATAAGAAAGTAAGCCCCTGAGGGCCGTTTTTTTTAATTAACTTCCACGTTAAAAAACGACACTACATAATTTAAAAGATGATTAGTCAATTGTATGTTATTTCGAGAAATACCAATTAAAAAAATCAACTTCAAGCTTGAAAAAAAAATACTATATTAATATCAAAAGTTTCAGGTCCTGATTCCAATAAAGACTCGTCGTGCAGCGAGGCTGAAGCGTGTTAAATTTGTTGGGGGTCGAAGTCCTCTCTTTGGAATGGTGTGAAAATTTCGAGGAGATACTAGCATCATTTGAATGTGGTACAAAATTACGACGTTTGTCGCCAACAGCCCTTGAGTTACGTCTAAGTGTGATGCGACAAAACAACCGAGTTGAATCGCGTTTCACTCTTCGCCGAGACTGCTTTAGTGGGTGAGTGAGTGAGTGAATGTAAGGTTTATTGGCGCAAGAGCCAGATATGGCTATGCTGCGCCAAACAAGATTAAACTGTAGTCTAGACGTGAAGTTGAAAAAAAAAGATAAGTGATTGACAAGAAGGAGGGTCGAAAATAGAGAAGGATCGCTAGGGTATCCCGGGAGTGCGTCACCCGTGTTTACCAAAGACAGTAAACCCCATGGGAAAGAAAAAGATCACTAGGGTACCTCGGGTTCGTGAAGCCCATACTTACCTGAAGAAGGCAAGTCCCTGAGATCCCCTGATATAATCCCCAGGGGCAGGGTGCCCGGCTATACCCCCAGACGCTGGGTACCCATTTTAGTCGCCTTTTACGACATGCATGAGCTACAGTGAGACTATTCTGTCATCCCCGGTCACCCTGCTTTAGTGGGAGTCGAAGGCAAAGATTAGAATTTTAGCTCAGATATCACCCTGCAACTTATTAAAAGTTCATAAGATATTAAAAACTTACTTATTTAGTAATAGTAACATCGCTATCTTTAATAAAAGTGTACAGGAACAGGATTTTTAGTGATGAATGTAAAATAGATCGCAATTCAATCCGATAGGCCGCGGCAGCCAAGTGGTCATGATCGCGGACGGCTGTTTTCAACGAGTCTTGATGCCACTACAGACCCACCGTCTTGATACACGTTAAATCTGTCGAGGCTCAAAGTCCTCCCGTTCGCGTGGAAGTAAGGAGAAGGCGGTGCCGGCTCAGATGTCGTCCTCGACACTTGACAGAGGTCCATCGCCAGTAATACTCGCGTTGCTTCTAGTGAGACGCTATTAAAACCAATAAATCATTTTTATTTGCCAATACTTTGTGGTTGATTGGTTTTATTAACACCACACTAGATATAACACGAGGGCTAATCGCGAGGAACATCGGTCAATGACGAGGACGACATCTGAGCTGGCACCACCTCTCCAAACTTCTACACCATGCCAACGGGAGGACTTTTAGCTCCGACAGAATTTTTACGTGTTTTGACCCCGGCGACACGGTGGGTCTTTTATGGCATCAAGGCTCGAACCTGCGACTCGACGGAAACCGCCGGCCACAATTTCGCTGCCATACCCACTAGGCTACCGCAGCCACACTAATACTTCGCGAGTTTCAACGAAAGAGCCACATTTGCCTCAGCTACTCATTAATTAATAATGTTACATTTTTTTTGGTGTCATGAATTTGAAGCAATTGTCCGATATTCAGATCGAAAACTTGAAATGCATCAAGACGTATCTTCTCGTAATTTCATTTCAAAATTTTTCTCTGGATTAGAGATTTTGAGTTTTAGTTTAGTTTTTATTAACGTCGCACTAGAAGCAACACGAGGGCTATTGGCGACGGACCTCGTAATTTTGAACCACGGTCAAGTGACGAGGACGACACCTGAACTGGCACCCCCTCTCCAAACATCCACACCACGCCAACGGGAGGACTTTGGGCCCCGAACAGATTTAACGTGCATCAGCCCCGGCTACACGGTGGGTCTTTGGCGGTCAAGGATCGAACCCGCGACTGAACGAAAACCGCCGGCCGCAAGTCCACGACCCTGACCACTAGGCTCCCACGGCCCACTTGAAACTTTTGTAAAAAAAGTAGCCCCCACCCCGTAAAATGAGGGTTTTTCATTTGAAAAATTGCATCTATAGAATAAAGCTAATTTGAGGAATTTTGAACTCGTACCTTTTTATTTACTATCTCGTTTTTCTTTTTACAATCAAAGCTTTTTTAACTAAATTATTTAGCTATATAAATTACGGAAAATGAAAAAACCTGAATACATTTCCGCTTTCGTACAAGTAATATTTCTATTGTAAATACGTATTGAGTTTAACTGTCGAAAGCGCAATAAGATGGTACATTAGTTTCGATCATTCCATACCACTGGCGCCCTCTTTCGCGAAAAAGAATATTTGACCAAACGTTATAATATACTGAATCGTCAAAAATTTAGTTTCGTAAATGCCAATATTGCATGCATCACATACTGACTAATGTTTACGACCAACAACGAGCAAAAGCGTAAAATATAGGTATTTTTAATATGTAAATCTCTCATTCAAAGCTATTATTTAAAAATGTCGTAATCGTTAGCAAGTAAAATTCTATTCCCTATAATTCGATAGTGAATAAAATAGGAGATATTCAGCAATAGTTCAATCTAAAATTATAAATGATTTGTGAAACAAATTCTGAAGTTGTTAATTATATTTTCATCGATTTGGTATATTTGAATATCTTCGGATATATAATTTCTCACTTTAGATTTTTGATACTTAACTTTAAGATGTGAATTAGCACAAATGTGAAATTCAATAAATTAAATGTTTTAATTTATATAAGATAAATGTGTCCTTAAATATAAATTTTCTCCTGATGGAAGAGCTGCATTTTGTTCTTTCGTACATTATATTTCTTCTAAAAGAAACGTCAATTATTTGAAAATTACCTGAAGAAATTTTCAAAAAAGTGCATTTTGAAAAAAATTGAACCCCAAAGTATGATTTGAAGATGAAACTGTTTTGATTTTTGCACAGTTCCAAGTCAGAAATATTTTTTTTTGTACGATTTAGATTTTTTAAAATTTTCTGTTTATTTTTAGAAATATATATATATATTTCTTAATTACTCTTGGTTCATTCTTAACAGTATTAAAAAAAAATTTATAAATAAGACGGTATTATTTTGGAAAATTATTATTTCTCACAAACATTTTTTCCCCTCATTACTCAAAATAGATATAATATTCCAGTTGATAATGTAGCTTTATTAATTTGTTTTTCATCACTTCATTAAACAACAATGGAAGCCTTAAAGCTTAATCAATTAATATCGATCAGATAAATAATCATTAAATATTTCAAAATATCTGTGAAACCTGCATTTGTTTCCAACCCAGTCATATGCAGTTTACAGCAGTATATGTAAAATTTATTATCAAGATCAATTAATAGAATTGTTACTGTTTCCTTTTTATCAAAATTTAGTTGTATCATTCATATATAAATATGTGTTTAAGTTAATCATTTACTAATTAATACTTCTAATACTTTTGGAAAGTGTCATAGCAATATATATGCTGCTTTTGAGATTTGACAGATGCGATTCTTGAAATAATTACATCAATTAACTTTGGCCTCTTCAAAACTATCACCATGCTGGTAGTCACTTTTCGTTTACTAGAATAACATTGAAGAGTGTGATCCCAGTTCCATGCAACAGCAGACCATTCAATTTGGAAGTCCTGGAGTAACATTCCTTTGGTATCTACCCAACTAACCCTAGCTGATTTGTTTAGTAAAACTTTCCAAAATAAGGAAAACTATAAACAAAAGATATTGAACAGTGTTTTTGAGTATGTGTTCTTCATTTGACACAATTAAATATGCATATTTTATAAACAGTTATAATGAAGAAAAAAAAAAAAAAAAAGGTTTCAAACATTTTTTTTTATATATCAAACATCAATCACAATTAAAATATATTAGGTATTACTTTCAATAATAAACAAAAATAACGAAGCATATACTTTTAAATTAAGAAAAACTAAAACACTCTATCTTAAAAAGATATAACATTCTAGAAATTATATTACAAAAATATTTTTAATGCTTTAAAGATATTTATAGAGGAACTTTTTTGAATCTCTGCACAGCTAATTCTTTTATTTGATCATCATAGTGTAATTATATAATCACAATTTATGACAATAATTGGTGAACAACTTTAACTTTCAATAGTCATTGTAGTCCTATAATTGTCCATTTATAAGGATATCCTAGAGAAAGTTTGCTCCACATCACAACTCGCTGTACTTTACATATTTTATTTCTCCATAACTTTTCAAACAACAAAAGAGGACTAAAAAAGCACCCATTAAGAAACACCATATGCTACATCTGATATTATTTCCATGGAAAAAACATAATTGTCTTCATTCCCCGCTTCTGTGCACAATGAAACATTGTATAACTTCTGTAAGGAAAAAGAGATTTAAAATGTTAAAAAAGTATTCAAAATATTTGACAGATTTTACTATTTATACAAACCTTTAAAGTTACGAATAAAAAATTACTATTAATTTTATTGCAATATTTAAGCATAACAAAAGTATAAAAATTGAATAACTTTTTAGTATTACATCTTCTCATGAAATTATTTCATTAACAATGAAATATAAAATAGTGATACAAAATATTTTATTTTCAAGTGATCAATACAATTTATGATTAAAAAACATTTAATAAAGAAGTATGCATTCATAAATTTAAATTAATAATAAAAAAAGTAAGAAAACTAACTTTAATTTCCTACAAACCCCTTTTCCTGTAAATTAGTGCACTGAAACTTAAATATTTTTATATAAACAAAATGCAGAATGATTTCGCGAACAAATATGATCTCGAGAAAAACAAAGACAGTTAAGAACAGTTTCTTAAAGGTCTATGTCTTTTTAAGATTAAACTACACTTCATTAAAAATAATTGATGATGTAACAAAAAAAAAAAAAGCCCTTTCTAGTAATATGAAATATTCATCTCACTATAAAAATGCTAATGTTTATTCCAGTACATTAAATTATTTATGAAACATTCAATTTCCCCCACACTCCACTTTTTTTTTTTACAAAATATCAAAATCAGAAGATATTCATAAGACTTTAAGTATAAGGTCAGATAATAATAAACAATTCATTTTTTTCCCTATAGAACATTAATTATTTCCCTTTTCTGAAAGAAAAACATAAATTATGGTTTAAAATTTAAAACCTATACATTAACTGTATTTTTACAGGTTTAAATGTCATTTACTATTACTATTGTGATAAAGTCATCCACAATTACACATGGCTTAAAAACCTAAACATTTATGTTTTGATCAGACAAATGCATTAATTTCACTTTCAAAAAAAGATGGAAATGTTTTTCATATTTATACCAGAAATAATTACAAGAGCTAATATTTTTCTTTCAAAACCATATAGAACA
>BMAW01027070.1:0-12561 GCA_019974015.1 Nephila pilipes | reverse complement strand
CTGTTGAACGGTGCCAAACAAATCTACCCGTAGTTAAAACGTTAATTTTAATTACAGCAGTGTCGCGCTGCCCCCTTCGACGGGGCTTGCATTCATCATATTAAACACATGAAAACAATCCATGAAAATAAAAAAAATAACTCCTTAGGTGAATCTACTCGAAAGAATCACGATGCGAAGATTTCCGAAATGTGATTTCGACGATTTTTGTGATCAAAGGGCTTCACACTCATGGATTTCTTAAAAAAAAAAAAAAATGTGTTCAACGGACATTAATATAGAGTGTGAGTGTGACTTATTCCATTCCTATTTCCCACTCCTAAAATGGTTATTTTTATGTAAAATACAATCGTGCTTCATTCAAAGGTGATTAAAATCAAAAATTAAATGTAAATGAGCTAATGTTGACGACAAATTACTAAACAAATCTTCGACAATTTCCAAATAATGTCATTTATCCATCCAGCATTTTAATCCTAGTACCTAGCATCATTTTAACTCGAAAGGGTATTTGCTAATTAAAGGCTGCACAAATGATTGATTAGCAAAGTAGCTGTCATATCTCATCGAAATGCAAGAACTATATTTGATTGTGACTTATGATTCAGATGTTTTTTACCTGACGTTTAAGCACCGATAAATCCATTGCACTAAAGTTCCAATCAAGCATACCATAAATCATTCACGCTAAGGTAATTTCTTTACAACTAAATACGAAAATCAATAACTTTTGAGACAAGCAACACTTATGAGTTGTAAGTTCTTATCTTTAATAATTATAGTTTAATGAATGTAATATTAAATTCAGATTAAAAACTGCAGTTCTTCTTCGGATGATGAATATGATATTCTTGAAAAACATTAATCGAAGTAATGTATATATTAAAAAAAAATTAAACCATTTTAAAGTTAGTCTCATATGACTAAAATGAATGTTATCAGGTAGAATATGAATTAAAAATAAAATCTGTAGTTGGTTAGGTGAATGCTTTTAAAGAAAGTTGTTCAATTAAAAATTTTCATCAAAAATTAATGTTTTGTTATTTGAAACCTCCGTGTTTTGTACAATATTCATAAGAATTTTAACATATTGAGCTAATTTTGTGCTACGTTGCAGACTGTCAAAGAGTGAAATAAGATAATAGAAATCATGTGAGTTCATACGAGATTTGGATCAGTTATTTCCTTTTTTACTTGGATTGCAAACTGATATTTAATTTGAGATACACATCAAATTTAGAGTATTTTATATTTTGTCATTAGTTCGCTCACTGTATCTACAACTCAAAAAGAAGAATGTAGACATTTTCAGAAAAAACTGGAAGGCAACCTGCTGCTTCTTTCGGTCACTGTTTAGTACAAACGGTAAAAAAAGGTAACTTTCATCGCCTGTAATTTTTGGGTATGATAACGGTTTTAATCTGGCGAATTGGTTTCTGTTTACCTTATTAGTTTTTCTGAGAAACTTCCTCATAGGTCACGTGCAATTCTTTCTTTCTTTAATTTTTTTTTTTATTGCTATTCGTTATAAGTAGCAGACGATTTTTGAAAACAGTAGGAGATATTTTATAAATACTTTAGATATTTCTTTCTGATTTTCATTTTTTTGTTTTCAAATAATTTGTAGCAGTGCACCTTGAAGGAATTCATTAACTGTTCTTTTAATTATGTCTAATAAGTATAATTTACGGGTTTTTTACGATATGGAGCGAAGGATAAAATGCATGTTTTAAGTTATATGGATAAATGTTAATTTGAAAAAATAGGAAATGATCGATTTTGAATGAAGAAATAAATTTATTCTCCTTCATAGAGCTTTGCTAAAAAAACGTAAGTAGTTTATATTTGTGCAATTCGAACAATATGTTGCTTGAAATTCTTTAATTTAAATGCTTAAAATAAATTTCGAACACTTATTATATTTTTATATTTTATTCATATATACTAATTGAGATAATTAAAATGCACTATATTAATAATAATTAAAAAGTATATATATTCAACATTATTATATCAACTCGTATAAAATAACAATTAGTTATTATCATAATTTGTTATGATTGTATATTATACTAATTTAAAATTATAATTTATAACAAAAATTACTTATAATTTTATTTATATTTTATAATTATAATTGTCTACATTTATAATTAGAATAATTTATATTTATATAACTATTTATATTTATTACTATTTATAATTATTATTATCAAAAATGATTACTTATTTATAATTATACTTAAATATTATTTACAGAAATAATTTATGATTACATATTTTTAAACATAAGAATAATAAAACGAATTCTTATGAATCATTATAAATAATTTTATTCTAAATAATTACTAATAAATTAATTTCAAGCATTTTTGAATAAATATTGCTGTTTGTTCCAAAAAAATTCTGTGATATTAATTTTTTTTAGTTATTTTAAAATATCTAAGTTCATTATTAAAATCAGTTTCCTTTTGATGTCATTAAGATATCAATACTTGTGTTTTAAGACCAAAGTTAAAATTCCAAATGAAACAAAAAGTCAAAAAAAATAAAAATAAATCGGCTTAAGAAAATAATTCAATAAAAGTTTAGAATTTAACATTTAATCTAATTTTTCTAAGATAATATCTATCTATTTCTGAAAAAACAGAAGTCTCTTATTTTGAAGTATTTCATGTAAATTAAATTAAATTGTAACAAATGCTTCTGTATTATTTGAAACAGGAAAAGTTAGTATTACTAAAAAAGGCAAGTAAATTTGCATCGACCAGTTGTTGCTTTAAATACATATGAATCGAATAAAAATAACTTCGAATAATGAATCATATGAGTTTGTGAGATATACTGATTTTCAATCTAACTTTATTTGCAATCATATTTCCATAACCGTTTAATTTTCAATTAAAAAGCATAAAAAGAAGTAGAAATGAAACTTGCGAGGAAATAACATTCGCATTTACATAAAGACGAAAGTAAATCCTTAAGTTTAATTTATTGAATATATCATTACTTTTATTTTACGAACTTAAAAATCAGTTGTGTGCCCATATTCACGAAATTCTGGGATTGTGAACATTAGTAATAAAATGGCATATTTAGGCTCTACCAACGTTTGAACAAATAGCAAAATTTCTAAGAAACAGATCAATTTCGAAGCAATAAAGACTTTAAAATATTTAATTGACTTTTAAATTGGAGAAACAATTACTTACTTATCATTTAACAAGGAACTAAAATAAAATAAAGAATGTAAAAAATAGAATTTGAATCTTAAAAAAAAAGTATTTATATTTCTTTCTATTCCATTTCACTTCAAATTAAAACAAAAATTAATAAAATGCGTCAAGTAAAATTCTTAAACATAAACTATTTTATTTTCAATAATTTCTGCACACCAGTGAGTAACATTGCTGGAAATGAATTCACAGTTACGTCAAAATAAGCTTCCACAAAAGCAGTGATTGTTTTCCGTACTGTGATTTAATTCCACGCAATAACCGCCAGTTGATGTAAGCAAACATCATCTTACATTTAAATCTAATTCCTGGGCAATTTTCCTCATTAAGTTCTGCCTCTTGACTCATTAATTCATAGGAATTCCAATATCGGGTTGGCTGAGGTTTTAGCATCAAGCGCGACATTCTTTCATATATATTTGAAGAGATAGAAGTTGTTCAATAACGTAATGTTTCATTTGGTTTCTTTTATTCATGTTAATCTTTAACAATTAACTAGATTAAATTCTTCATATAATGTAAAACAAGAATATGATTTGGTACTAAAATTCGAATTCATCTCCATAACATTTATATGGATTTAGATTTATACTTTTTGAGTAAACGGCCCAATTAAAGCCTTTTTGAGTCGTTTGTATGGGAAATTCTTAAGTCTGCTCTTTGGTAATTGAGAGGAAAAAGGTAAAAATTATGTATATATATATATATATATATATGTTAAACCAATCCTTAACATGTAAATATTTTGTTGGAAATATCAATTTGTTAAGAAATTGCTTAACGTAAGGGCTAAAATATTTTAATATTTACTGTTTAAATAACGATAATATATGTCTTAAAGGAAATATAGATAAGGATTTCTAAAAAAAATTAATCATAAATAATTTCTGAAAATGCGTGTTAAGGATAATTTTACTTTCAAATGTATTGTAAATGTAACCATAATTCTTTATGAATGGTTTCACTTCATGGATTATGGTTCTTGTTTTGTAGCCCATTTGATTTAATGAAAACAATATTAATAATTTACAGGGTGTTTTGAAAATCATGGTCAAAATTTAAGGGTTGATAGAAAACATGTAATTAAGCACTTTTCACCAAACAATGCTCTGCAGTAGAGAAAGTGGTGAAACTGCCAGAGCAGTTACTGTCTCGTAAAAGAACGAAACTGCAAATTGATAGAGGAGATACTAAATATTATTTTTGACTGTATATGTAGAAAAACTATAGGAACTGCTCAAAAACGGGACCGTCTACAGCAGGGGTCTCCAAACTACGGCCCGAGGGCCACATCCGGCCCGCGGACAGATTTTGTCCGGCCCGCGGAGAGCTAGCATACTTGAAAGAAAACTCCTTCTAGAGAACATATTTATTTTTTATAGCAAATTAAATTTAGTTTACTGAAGTAATCTATTTTTATGTTGAATAATTATTAATATGACATCTACATTGATATGGTCATGGGCTAACTACTCATAACATTGTTGTAGGTTACTATATACTAACTAACAAATTATTGAAATGAATCCAACTAACATTTTATACATTTTAAATGAAAAAATAACTTATAACAAGCATAATGACATATGAAATACTAATGAGATTTATGTAATTGAGATTTTCCACTGACAATAGTTTGTAGTTGTGGACTAATTTTACTTGTACCAATTATTAAAAGAGATTTAAGATGCTCATCAGTTAATTTAGATCTGTAAACATTTTTTGTGTACTTCATTTTGGAAAAGGTCTTCTCACACAAATAAGTAGTCCAAAAACAGAAAACAGCCCACGAGCAAATTTATGCAAATTATCAAATTCTGTCAGTGGAAGACACTTATAAAATTCCAACAAAGATAAGTTTTGATATTTGTTCTTAATTATATCACTGCACTGTAGATCAATCATTTCCATTTGAAGTTCCGGGGCTAGGGTTTCAATGTCAGTATCAAAAGGATTCTGAAAAATCTTAATTTGATTCGCAATGGCATCAAAGTCCGAGAAACGAGTATCAAAATTTATTTTCAAAGCACTCAAAGTTTCGATTGCAAAATCGATAGGAAACTCGGTCTCAGTGGTGTGGCTGAATATTTCACATGTTTTAAAATGTGAAAAACATTTACTTCGTAGTTGTGATTGAAACAGTATCAATTTCTTCCTGAATGATTTGATATTAGTGTATAAATCAGGAAGATGCTGGTTTTCTCCTTGCAATCTCAAATTCAGTTCGTTCACATGTTTTGTCAAATCAACATAGAATGCTAACTTCCACAGCCATGCGTTGTTTTGCAATTCAGTAAGAGGGCGATGCTTTTCATTCAAAAAAATTTCGATCACTGCTCGAAGTTCAAAAAAGCGCTGAAGGACTTTCCCACAACTAAGCCAACGTACGGCAGTATGATAAGGTAAGTCATTTTTTCCAATCTCTTCAATAAATTGCACGAATTGTCGGTGATTCAGCCCAAAAGATCTGATAAAATTAACAGTTGATATGACTGGTTTCAGAACTTCAGACATATCCAAACATTTTCCGCACAAAGACTGTTGATGAATGATACAATGTAAGACTATTGGTTCTGAACCACCGTCATTTTCTACAGCCTTTGACACAAGAGCGACCACTCCTTTATCTTTCCCACTCATGTTTTTGCCTCCATCAGTTGTAATACATTTCAAGTTTTTCCATCGAAGGTTCTTTTGGTTAATGGCCATTTCAACTCCTTTAAAAATATCTGAACCAGTAGTTGTGCCATGAATACTATACATATCAAGAAGTTCTTCATGCACTTCATAGCTTTTATCTACTCCTCGAATATAAATGAACACCTGAGCAGTATCTGACACATCCGTTGACTCATCCAAGGCCAAAGAAAACCACTCAACATGTCCATTTTTGTTGAACAGTTGAGAGGATATATTTTCAGCGATGTCTTCTACCCTTCGAGCCACAGTGTTTGCTGACATACTGACAGTTTTTAATAAATTTACCTTTTCAGGGCACATTTCTTCGGCTACTGCGATTATGCATTCTTTGACCATTTCTCCATCGGTGAATGGTTTTCCACGTTTTGCAATTTCAAGAGCCACACGAAAGCTGGCATGAGTTGCAGCCTCTTGTTCAGTTTTGAGTTTTGTAAATAAAGATTGCTGCGATTTCAATCCGAGCTTCATAGCTTCGAATTTTTCTGTCCGCAAACTTCCTGTATATTTTGAGTAATTTTGAAAATGTTTTGCTTCATAATGACGTTTAATGTTATATTCTTTGAGAACGGCTATGCTTTCATTGCAAATCAAACATAGCGCCTTGTTACTGGACTCAATTACGAAATACTGAATGTTCCACTGATCTTTGAATTTTCTGCATTCACTATCAATTTTTCGCTTCTTTTCCATTCTACTAAATCACACACAAAAGCAACAATTCAAATCAAAATATTGTTACAAAGATGTCTTAAACTTAAATACGCACAAACACGTTTTAAGGAGGTACGCACTATTTTATTTCACAGCAGTGTCATAGGAACTGACTTGTGGTTGCGCCACTAGCCTTCTTATATATTCCACTTACTGCCATCTAGAAGTGAGTGGAAGACACCAGAACTTTCTCGAACCAACGAGATTATTCTGTAAGTGCTATTAGCGCCATCTGTTAGCGATAGAAGGTACTACCTATTTCCGCTTGTGTCCACCAGATGTCCTGTCACGTTACTCCTCATGGCTCGCTCGTACTCTACGACTAATCTAGAAATTACAGATAATGACAGGAAAATTAATAATATGCAGTGTTGCCGTTTTGCGGACTTTAGTCCGATTTGCAGCCTTTTTTAAACGTGGCGTACTTTTTCGGACTTTT
The DNA here is from genome assembly GCA_019974015.1 of Nephila pilipes. Taxonomy (NCBI): domain Eukaryota; kingdom Metazoa; phylum Arthropoda; class Arachnida; order Araneae; family Nephilidae; genus Nephila; species Nephila pilipes. Next base: position 5,475 of record BMAW01027070.1, on the reverse strand, counting down.
TTTTTCATGTAAAAAAATACTCATTCGTTACTTGAGTACTCGTTACTCGTTAGGAACCGAAGTAACGATTACTGAAGAAAAAAGTAATCAATGATTACTTGTGTATTTCATTACTTTTGTAATCAATGATTACTATGGCGATACGATGCGGGTACCCCATTATAACGGATACCCATACGATACGGAAAATACATCAGCTTCCCCGTCGCTAGAGGCATCTGGCAGAAATTAAATGAGTATCGTCCCCGTCGCTAGAGGCATAAAATTAAAGCGTTCCCGTCGCTAGAGGCATCTGGCAAAAAAGTAATCATATTTTACACCACTAGTGGACTGATTCAACTTTTTACCACCGGCAACAATGAATGATAATATGGTTTTGGCCCTTGGAATTTACTGGAGTAATCAATATGGCCCTAAGGCTGGAAAGTTTGGAGAGCCCTGGTCTACAGTAATGCAGTTGTTATATCTGCGATACAGTGAACAGCTCCCTTTTTCATACATATCCGGCATTTTGAGGACTACAACGGACGCTACAGAAGTTCTGGAAAGTATGGCCTCGTCTGAATCGATGGAGCATTCGTAAAGGACACTTTACAAATGGTCCCACTTGAAAAGGCCCAGAAAGGAGAGGTCGAGGGCACGTGTCAAATACGGTGTAAACTTAATCCGGCCAATACATCCAGGGAATTTAGCATCTATAGACCTGTTCACGTACAAACTGAAATGGAGTTGAGCTCTTTCGTGTTGAAACCACATACGTACCTGTATGTTGCCTGCACCAGGTTGAAATAACTCTGACAATACATGTTGTAAATTAATGTGAGGGATGTTCTGCCGTCCAGTGGATGGCAGAAGGTAGAGTCCGATCAAATGGTCACCCACAATTTCTGACCAACCATTTACGCTGAAACATTACTGGTATGCATGTCGAATAGCTTGCTCGATACCCACACATGAAGGTTATTCAAAATGCCTTCACGAGTAAAGCTGCATTTATCCGTGAATAACATTTGCGATTTAAAATCAGACTGCCGTAATATTTGTTGCAAAAGCCAACCTGTAAACTTGACAAGTGGCTCGAAATCTGGAGGTACCAAAGCTTGCACATTCTGTAAATAGTAGGGTTGCAATCCGTACCATATATAGTTAGTGAATGCCCTTAGTCCTGTAGAATTCACCAATCAATTGAATGAGGGACATTTACAGCACGGGAATCTTCTCGCGAGCTACAATCCCCACGAACTTCTACTCTTTGCGCAATGTCCTCTTCAACTTATCGCGTCTCCACACTCCTGTCACACCTGTATCATGCATGCTTTGGCAAAGGATCTCGTTTCATAGAACTGCAGATCGATGCAAACTGTAGAATATGTTTTGGTCTGGCACGAGTTTTCTCGGAAAGCGATGCCCGTGTATTCTTTAAGTTCTCATCGCATTCCCATTCGCAAGACGATGAATAAAATGTAGTTCCAATTTTTCCTGATTACTGTATGTCACCGTATCTCTTGAAGTACACCGTATTAATGACAATGTGTAAAAAAATAGCGATGTATGCGTTCCATCACATCACCGTCAGATGGATCTCCGCGGATGTATTGTATGGTGAAAACTGCCTGTTTGGATGATATTTATCACTAGCTAAAAAAAATTTGAAACAACCTTTATATGATTTTTATAATTTCCCCATCAGACTTACACTATTTTATCTATTTGAATGCAATAAAGTACCGCCGAAATAACAAAAATAATGAACATTTCTAAATATCTACATTTTCTTGCAAGTTTTGAAAAAAATTTAAAGTATATTAAGCCAAAAAACCTACAATTGAATCTTTGAGACAGTTGTTAGAATAATTCGAAAATCAGATAAGAAATTTATTTCCACAGAAAACTTTATTATGTTATGTTTTTTCTTAAACATCTTTACGCATTCTTACATTTGCAATAGTCTGTGTTTGAAAAAAAAGTAGAAAATGCGATATATTAGTTTTACAAATTGTTATTATGATTCCGAGGTATTGGGTACGAATTTAAATTGGCTGTTGGATGAGAGCCCGAAGGAATAAGAACCAATCTCTAAGTAATTTTTAAGTCACAAAATTAGTTTCAAAAATTTAAGTTGAAGAGAAATCCCGCAAAAATCAAGTCTAACAGATTTTATTTTCATTTTTAAACAAGCTAAACTGATTCTCGTTTATATATTATTGTCAATTACATTGCTTTAAAAATAAAAATTGTGTATTTCATTAAAGCATAAGATATTTATGGATGTATTATTGTATACCACTGTAGGAGCTATAATTAAACATTGTAAAACCAGTTTTAAGTAATCCTGTTAACCGGGTACCTATCAAAATATCAAAATGAGACTACCGGTTGGGTGATACATAAATGTTCGATTGTCCTTAATATTCAACTGTGTTCGGTAACAACTTAAAAAAATGAGAAAAAAATCCCATAAAATATAAAAGGGTTACGTGTCATATATGTTGATAAAAAATTACGAAATTGTTTGCCAACAACGGTCACACAGCTTTCAAGTGCAAAGTAAATAAACAGCAAAAAGTTGTCATTTTTTTTATTTTGTTTTTTTTTTTTTTTTTTTGGTTTTTATACATGTATTGGATATAATTTATTTTACAAGAAAAGACACTTTTTTAATTCATGTATGTAGCGTGTGATATTCGAAAAATGCATTACATGTTTACGCAAAGAAAACCAAATTTCTTAATTATTAGCAATTTGGTTTTAGAAATTCATAAGCAATAGTTGTATTTACATTTTTAAATCATGTATTTACCGATATTTTACTACGCTTAGTAACCTACACTGAATTTATAATTTTAAGAATTTATTGAGAAATTTTAAACATAACATTCAACACATTACACACAATTACACTTTCAAAAGTGGAATTTAAATTTTTTTTTTTTTTTTTTTTTTTTTTTTAATTTTAAGACTCGCATTTCTCTGGTAACTTCTTATAGAAATATATTACTATACTTGAGATTCGTGAGTGTTAATTGGGAAAAAGTTCACTGTACAAGAAATAGCCTCACTTCACAATGCAGAAAATATCCACATAATGTATTACGTAGAATTTGAGGTTGAGGCCCATTTTTAAAACTAAAACTAATCAAATCATATTTTAGCATTGATATATAAATATTTGCTTACGTAAAGATAATCACATTTACATGCATGAGGTAATTAATGAACGAAAATGACATTTGCGGCGGCTGCCTACTGGACCAATTACTTTTCGTTAGCCTACTAATACCTCTCTCCTTCATATACTCGAATTCTTGTTTTGCGATTTTCAATTGAGCTGGATTTAATCGACGAGCTCTTGCCCGAACGGGAGCTCCAACTGTAGGGATGAAATGTACAGTATCGTGCTTAATTGTATTCTTAGGAGAAACGTTCAACTGAGTAATCTCCTTAAACTTACGCAAAAGATCCAAGTATTCGGAATTCCCGACAATGGTTTTTACCACTGGGACATTACTTAAAGTAGTTTTGCCTCTAGCTTTTAAATCAGTTAAAGGATCAACCAAACAGCGTTTTTTCAAATCAACCAGCAAACCAAAATGTTCTAAAAAGTCCGCACCGATAATAGGCTTAGTAACCTCAGCGACAATGAAAGGACATTGAAAATTACGTCTTAAACCTAAATCAAGTGTCAGTAACTTAGAACCGAAAGTTGCAATTTTAGAACCATTAGCTGCGTATAAAGAGAAATCAGTTTTCCCATTACCTTTAGTTACATACGATTTAGGATAACAGGAAACATCACTATCTGTATCAACAAGAAAACCGGTACGATTGTTTACATCATTAACAAAAAGCCTGCGACTTTCACCTCTTAAAACAGAAGTCGTCGCTACTCCTGTAAGTGATTCGAGTTTCTCTTGTTTAAATGCACATGGAGATATGCAACGTTTTGCCTTTTCCCTTTATCTAAAATGGTGCCAGCACAGCCAACCTTCCCGTTTCTTAGCACTAGCTCTAGATACCGATGTACTTCCTCTACGTTGTGGATTTGGGGATGCATGTCTTGAACCCGACCTAACCAATCTTGAGAGTTCATCTAACTGTTGTTGCATCTTAAACAATTGCTCCTCTCGACGACGACGTCACCTTTTGACGTCATTTCTTACTGCGGAGCTGCAAGCTGATTTGTAGAAAAGGAAGGAGCGATCTTTTCTCGAAACACTTGCTTCGCAGATCTTTCTGTGTGAAGACGTATCTCATCTTTCCTGTTCCTATCTATCTCGCGTTTGTTTCAAAACGAAGATAGATCCTATTATGGAGCAAGACTCGAATCCTGATCGATCTAATTATGAAAATTTTCATAATCAATTTAACATCGAAAGTATCCTCCAGATGATGGATAACGCATATACAGCAGAAGCACTGACCCGAGTTATCAACGCTGCTGATGCTACGTTATCGGCCCTCTTTAAATATCCTTTCGAAGATGACGAGAAGCAACGTAAAAAGATTAAGGACTTAGAAGATATTATAGATGAATCTCGGAACAGATACATCACATCACGGCGCAGTGAACTCCGCGCCGCCGCCGCCGCCGCACTAGACGACACCGCCCAAGCTTGGGGTAAAATGAAAATGGATGACGACTTCACCATTGTCAAGGCAAAAAAGAAGTCTTCAAAAAATAACCTTGAATATTCTGCAAAAAAGCAGAAAATCGACGAAACCACTCCATGTTACAACAAATTCGATCGTCTTACGATCGAAGATGTTCCAACTACTTCCGGAAACGAGATGGATGTCTCACCACCCAGCCCAACGGCAAGAAAAATCTCCACACCACCCCAGAGTCCTCGACGAAGGACACCACAACAACACTCTACTGGACCCTCCACCTCCAGCACTGCACCCGGAACTAGAAGAAGTACTGTTCCGCCAATCACCATTGACAAGATTCAGAACCCAGCAACGGTTTTAAAAAAGCTACAAGATCTGACGAAAATCAAGCTTATAGCCAAACTGACCGGCACAAGCTTGAAAATTTTTCCCCAGACGGCACATGCATACCACGTCATAAGACGCTATGTGGATGAACAAAAATTGCAAGGACATACTTACATGCTCCCCGAAGAGAGAAAGCTCCGAGCAGTTATTAGGGACATGCCAGTCGACATGCCCACTGATGATGTTGCGGAAGAATTGCAACTTCTAGGCTTTCGTGCGCAACAGATATATATAATGACGAACAAGACTACGGGAGCACCTATGTCCCTATTCTTAGTTATCCTGGAGAAGAACGAAGATAATCAAAAAATCTTCAACGTAAAAGAGTTAGCCAGCATGCAAATAACAGTCGAAGCCCTACGAAAGAGATATGGCCCACCACAATGTTTCCGTTGTTGGGCTTTTTTCATTCATCCAACTATTGCACACGAGCGCCTAAATGCGTTAAGTGTGCTGGCGATCATCTTACGAAGGAAT
>BMAW01027067.1:22612-70672 GCA_019974015.1 Nephila pilipes | reverse complement strand
TTGCTACCGCTCGTTTTACAACAGCTCCTCTCGGAGATTCGGTCAGGTCCGTCTGAGGGGATCGTGTGACATCACCTCTCTCCATTACAGTGAACGCCCCTCTAGAGGCAGGCTCTAAGTAGGAAAGTTAACAGTTCGGCCATCCACGACTACAATTTGTCCCATGTCGTTCATTAACACAAAATCATTAATAACTTGATACCTTTAACGGCCATTGAATTATCAACACAGTACAATGTTTAGAAATTCTCAATATGCTTAAAATGGCAATATCAGCCAATTATAGCACAAACACATTTAATTCTCAAATACTTGAAGATATCGAATATCAATAATATACTGCCAAAAAGTATCAATGTTTAATTCCTCATTGCCTAAAATGGAAGATATCAATATATACACAGACATCGATTGCAAAGATCTTTAATGCTTAAAATGCAATATCAATACATATTATGCACAGAGCATCACTGTACTTAGAATTCCTCAAATAGGCCAAGGAATAGCAACAAGTATCAATAAAAATTGTACAACATCATATACTTGAGATTCTTCAAGTGCTTAGCAAATGATACATCGAAATTAGCACAGAACATCAATAGCTCAATCCTCGGCCATAAAATGCAATATCAATGCACTGTACGACAAGATCAATAATATGATAATAATCATATCTAATAATCATTTACCCTTCACCTTGCCATCTACGTTTCACGAACAGATTACTTCATTCCGCAACGCCATATAAAGAGGAATTTTTCCTCTTGTAAGTAATCAATTTAGGTTTGCTAAAACAAAATCTTAGTTATATCACTACAGTTCAAAATATTATTTCTTTCTATAACTAAAAGCTCAAAAGTACCAAAACACTTTAAAATACTAGCTTCCAACATCTTTTGGCGTGCTAAACACACATCACCTTCTTTTTTCTTTAAAAAAATTCATAAAACATTCATATATCCATATCAGATATCAACACAAGGTCCTTATTTCAAAGATATTGGACTCCTTGCCTCAGTAATGAAATAAATATTGTTGTTGTTATACAACCCGATGTGTTTTTTGTCTAAGGACAACCGTGAACTGAAATCTGAGGTGATTATAATAGAGTTAGAAGTGAGTTATTTAATAATATATATATATATATGATTTGTATTATTTATTGCTTCATGACCGGCATTATTGGATTCTGTCACAAATACTCTGGCACACAGGTTTTCAAGAATGGCAGCTTATGATTTTTTTTCTCACAAACTTGCACATGTGATACTTTCTTCAACTTGAAGGAAATTCAAATATGCATCGTTTAATATGTTTCAATTTTTAACATATTGAATTAAGTAAACTGCTTGAATAAGTTGGTAGACGCTCTTTGATTTTTTTAATGCTTGTATGACATTAAAGAATCCTACTTTCAAGATGTTAATGTATGACGACTCAACTGAAAGTCTTATACATCTTTTGAAGTTTGGCGTGTGCTGTGAAGTCGCATCATCAATATCACAAAGAGATTTTAACATAGTCGGTGACCATAATTATCAATAAAGTTTGCGGTAAAAACACGCATGTATTCGTATGTTAAAATGCATTTCTTTCTCGTTATTTTTTTAAAAAAAGAATCAGTTGAAGTATTGAGGAAACGCGACACCCGTATTTACCAAAGGGTAGGAAAGAAAAATATTATTAGGGTACTTAGGATATACATTACTTACAGAAGGTAAGCCCCTGAAGTAAATTATATTAAACACATATTAGACTCAATGCCAAACCCCTGAAGTAAATTATATTAAACACATATTAGACGCAATGCCAAACCCCTGAAGTAAATTATATTAAACACATATTAGACTCAATGCCAAAAGAGGGCAAAGAGTTCACATCACGCGTGAATAAACAATAGACCGTACAAGCTAAGCCTTAAGACTTTCGGTTTATTTAATGAGTATATTTTTCTTATATTAGTGGTGAATTATTTCACCATTTCTAAAAGCTCTTTTTTTTCAATAATTAATTTCCCTCTGAAATTAGTAATATTTACATTTTATATTTTAATAGTACCGAAATAAAATGCTACTTTATACTGACCGGGGAACCAATTGGAAGTTTAAGACATAGAAAAAAAAATCTTTAGAAATTTCAAAACTAAAATCGATTTGATATACAATAAAGCCTGTTAAATTCAGATTAATTAAGACCAAAGCCAATCCAAAAAATATCGGAAATCCGGAATAATCGGAAAATGGGAAAAATGAAGTAAATGTAATTTAATTGCGTATTTGGGCTTGTAGGAATAGGTTATTCTAACGTACCGACTCACTGCCAAGGTGAGAAGGGTACAAGCGGTTTGGGGAAGCACGCCAATCTAAAGACTGATACTATAAGAGAAACCTAACTATTATTGGCGAAAGGGTCCGAATCAGTAGTTAAAAGTGATATCCGAACCAAAGTCGCTTCACGGATCCTTAATTCATACTTTCATCTTATCCTGTCTCTTTTTTCTCACGGTGAGCAAACATCTAGGGCAGGGGTGGAGAACCATTATGTATCAAAGTGCAATTTTTTCTAAAAAATGCTTAATGAGGTCATAGACGTGCCGTCAAACAATTTTGTCTTCGCAATTATCGGCAGAATAATAATACTAAATACTATCAACTCAAAACACTTTATTTTTTTGCAAAAAAAAAAAAAAAAAAGTCTCATTTACTCGCGTACTTCAAATTAAAGTAACATTTGTGTGACTTCTGTAGTTGCAGATTAGATGACAAATAACTTATATTAGGGTTATCAGATGTTACTTTTCGCAGAATGCATTCTGAACTGGAGTCATCTGTCAAACGTGAGTCTTTAATGTTAGTTTCTTGTAATAATATTGTTCCTGAAAACATGCAGTTTAGCGTCAAAAGAGTGAAAGAGATCTATCATGACGATAATTATTTTATTTGTGCCTTGAAGCTTTACGTTCAATTCATTGAAACGTTGGCATATATCTGTAAAAAACATCAATTTTGAAAGCCACATAACATCCAAGAACTGTGGATATTATTCAATTTAACCTCTTATTTTGTAGGAACAGTTTGATTTCTTCCAAGCAATCAACAAATATTTGAAGTATTTTGAGCTCAACTAGAGAACGTTATTATGCATCAGTACGCCATTATACACCTCAGTGTCTTCATTTAACAAAACATCAAACTTTCGCTTATTTAAAGACTGCGACGAAATGAGATTGACTATTTTTGTGACTACCTTCAATACATTACCAAGAGATGTTACACCACACTTAGCACACAAAGTTTGTTGGTGAATGATGCAGGGGAATTCAAGAATTGAATTTCCTACATCTGTTTGAAATAAACTTATGAAACTATTTTTTTTTTGCTCACTTTACTTGGAGCACCATCAATTGTTACTGAAAATGAATTTTTTCGAATCAATTTCTTTCTCAGCAAGCGGATTTTTAACAACCATACAAATATCTGTGCCCTTTGTAGTTGTTAGCAACGTTGTTATTGCAATTCTTCCTTAATGATGTTTCCAACGAAATATCGAACAAAAGCAGTAAACGTGCAGATTTAGTGATGTCAGTGCTTTCGTCAAGACATAGCGATATAAAAGGAGTGGATTAATGTCAATTTTTTGTTTATCTGCTACATTTCCGGTCAGTTTTAAGATTCTTTCTTCTATTGTGTATCTAGATAGAGGAGTATATTTAATGCGCTGAATTATCTTAATTATCGAAATCATCAAAAAGTGAGGGCGCACTTGCTAACCAGGCTTCCTTCAAAAACTCTCCCTCTTGAAAAGGTTTACTATGCCGAGCAATGAAATTTGCAGCCGAGTAACTTGCCGCACTCGTATGACAATTTTTGCCAACATATTTAATCATAGACGTCGACTGTTTATTTTTGTCTTTCATTGCGCTTGCAATTAATTCCTTTCGATTTGGTTCGCTTTTTTTGACTATCGAATTTGTTATTTGTTTAAAAATGCCGTTTTACAGACGATGTTCTACATACTACTGTTCAAGAACATAAAACGCACACCGCTTTGTCGCCTGAACACCCCGTAGAGTAAGATCACTCGCGTTAGTGTTTAATATGCTTCGTAGTGAACTTTACGATAGGTGGTGTGCCCAAAATATTGTGTCTAGTGTAATCAATGGCATCTATGTCATTGTTTCACAATCCCTGGTCTATGTTCTTTGTTGTTAATTTCCAATCACTGCCTCTTTCTACCACTCACTAATGAATTAAACTCTTCATTGGTTACAATTTATACCTCCTCAATCCTATTCTGCACGTTGCATAAGTTTCGTTTCATTACCTCTAATTAAGTTAATTTTCATTGGTTGGCAGAGATTCTGAAATCAAACATTATTTGAATATCCACAAGCGTAAATTAAAGGGAGATACGGGATAAAAAAAAACCCGCTTTTACTCTTTACACAGTTAACACCTTATACGATCCAATGACGTGTCTGTGCAGAATCAGAATTCCAATCCATGGCCGAATTAAACATTATACGTGACTAAGCAAAATGAACTTTCTTGACTTTTGGACTACACAGCAGTGGTCTTCACACTGTATTCCGGGGAACCTCAGGATTCCAAGAATCAATATCCGGGGTTGCTTGGGTCAAAATAAAAAAAAAATTCAAAACAAAGAAAATGATAAAACACTCACACTAGTTAACTAATGTTTATTAACTAAAAAATATAGGCATTTATTTCTCTTTGAAAACTTTAAAATCAGAAACTCTTCGTGTATGGGCTGCTGAAGACATTCGTAAAATTACGTCAGCAGTAACGCAAATGTGAAATTATTTCCAGATTTTCAATTATTCAATCGATGTGTGTGCAAAACAGGTTAACTTTCCTGCGGAGTTTAATTGACTTATATTATTTAATGGTGAGCTATATACAGTTTTGTGCTCTATGAGAAATCTTTTTTAATGTATGTGACAACAAAAACACTATATAGAAACGAATTACATGCAGAGTATGAAATACGACTGCAGATCATATCAATTCGTCTTGATTTTGACAGATTTTATAAAAAAAGAAATATAAGCACTCCCCAGTCTCTAAATATAATGCAGAAGTAGGTAACAGCAGGATCCTGATTTACAGCGCTGGACTACAGCGATTCTTAAGGTGCAGTGTAAGCTAAATTCCCCTTAATAATAATGGTGAAATACTTCGCAAATACAATACGAGAGATACAAGAACTAAATAAATTGGGAAAGAAAGATGTTTCATTTCAGTATACATGTGGGTTTCGAGTTGTGATTTCATTCTTATGAGCTTATTCCCTATTGTAAGTGAAATAAATTATTATAAGAACTCTAATACTAATGGAAAACTGTAGCCATGTAACGTCCTATCATTATTTCTTTCATTTTGTTATGTAATTATTAATTGAAACTTAAATAAATCAAAAATCTCTATAGTCTTATGAAGAGAAAACCATACAGAGATTTAAACCAAGTTATTTGGTTTAGATTGATGAATAATTAAAATCCAATTCCTGACCTGTTGCACCTAAGGTTATATCCTATATACGTCAGAACTTAATGTTTAATATAATAATTAATCTTATAATAATAATTTTCTGATCTGAACCAATCGGTTTCGAGTCCTTATTAGGGTCTTACAGGAGAGTTCAAATAAATGCTTAACAATTAAATCCTTTCTACGTTTACTTTTAAAGCTACTTACTCATCACAGGTACGACAGAGATGTCTCACATTTTGGTTTCAGATTACTGTCTATACCACCAAACAACTAACATCAATAGTAAATTATTCATTGCTTATAGATGTAATTTCACAATCCTATTCACTACTGTTCAAAAACTCTAATGTAATCTACATTAGTCACGTTTCATCCATTGAGCGAGATTTTCAATTCAAACATCACACGAATGTCCCCTAAGTGTTAACTGAAGGGGGGGGGGGAATGCGATAGAGATAGTCATGTTGTAATGCACTGCCTTACTGAGCACTAACGAATCGATTGTGGAAAATACTTAACAGTTCCACAAGCGCAAATGCTTGCTTAGTGTTGTCTGTCTTTAATTATTTTAAAATTTTATGCTAGAAACTGATTCGAAAAATGGCTGAAATAAATTATTTTGAATCAATGATTAACACGATACATAACGCAGAGAAGTTTGCTAAGAAGAATTACTAAGCATTCGTTGCAATTAAATAATATTTTTTAAAAAGGATAGAAATAAAGTTTTTTATTAAATGCACAAAGATAATCCTGTTAAGAAACCACATTTTTCTTGATCAGAGGAAAGAAATCAAGATTTCCTAAGTCGAACCAATGTTCTCACGAAGGCTTAATAAACATCTCGAAAGCAGGAGGAAATGTTCACAGGTATTCTTAACATTAATTGAGAGAGAAACAATTCATCATTCACAATACTAGACACTCTAAGCAAGAGACTTGTCAAACATAATACAACAGATGTCACGACAAAAATGCGTTGTTGCCCAATATGTACCACTCAGTAATAAAAACACAGCCACAAAGGTAACACGAACGCTAATATACCGTGATTATATTGCTCTGAACCCCTTGTAAGTGTCGTCTGAATCCAGTTCGGGCAACTACTATGTACAGAATTTGTGATACCCGAACTGATTTCGGGCAGGAGAAAAATTAACATTTCTATTTTGTGAAGCCCGAGCTGAGTTCGTTTCTAATTTAGGATACTTAATCTACTATTTTCCTAATAGATGGCATTAGTTGTCCTAGTTTTTCACTGATTACGACTTCAGTCGACGGAGAAAAATGTAGGTGCGGTCAGATAAATTAAGACACACTTGGATTGATAAAACAATGACAGAGTTTCACTTTCTCGTTTAGTTTCGGTTGTTTTTCTGCAAATACTTTTCTTTTTTTGCTATGTCCGATTCCAACACCGATGTGGAGTACAGTTTAGGTATTTTTAATTGATTAAGTATTAATTTTAATTAATTAGTATATTTAAAATTTTATTTTTCGAATAAAAAAATTATTTTCCAACTTTTATAATAATATAAGGAACACAATTAAACAGTCAAAAAAAATTTCCATTTTTGGTCCATTTTTCTGAAATATATGTCACAGTTAAAAGGTTAAATTTTGATTTCCTGCTCATTTATTTAGTGTGACTTTCTTACTATAGTGGTGAAACGTTTCGACACTTTTGAAAGTTTTCTTTTACATTACCTAAATTTTAGCATGTATATAATTATTTTGAAGTTTTATTTGATATTAATTCAACAGGAATCCTTTATGTTTTGATCATCAAAACTCAGTATTTATCTGAAATAATTTTTAAAGAGAATGAAAAAAATGTATGAAATTATTTTAAGTAATTAGGATAGATATTTAGTGGGAATATATCTTACCTCGAAAGTGTTCTCTTTTTCGGATAAAATGTGCAAAAAGTAAATTTTTTTCGTAAACTCTTTTTTACAGAAGACTACTCTTAAGAATAATATAACGCATTAATTGAAGTAACGTAGAAAACAAAAGAACATCCTATAAGCAATGTAGTGAACAACATTTTTATTGCATATATTATTGCGTAAAATGTACTTTCTCCCTTTGTATATTTTATTTTTAGCAAATGTCTTAAATCGAAAAAAAATTCTTCCAAATAAAATATTTTCTTTAAATTAAAGATTTATCACAACACGTTAAATGCCGTTAAATGTTTGAAGGACTAATTATTTCCAATCAATAATTTGAATATGTGGATCATAAACCAACAAATCAATCTGGAAATTGAGTCTCATGCTATAAATAGAGATGGTTAGGTTTAAATTAATATCGTACAACACAATAGTTCTTGTTACGTAACTTAAACGCTTGATTAGTAGTCATTTAAAGAGGGGAACCGAGGGGGATCTTCCCTATCTTGATTTACATACCACAGTAAGACTTTAAATTCCAGTTTCGTTCACTTGCAGGTGCCAACTATTCCACATATCTAGTCTTGGGTAAAATTCGGAATCGAACATGTGATAAATCTGAATATTACCAGCTACGAAGCAAAAAGAAAACATTATCGTAACCCCTTAACTAACAAAGCATTTGAAGTAAGATAAACTGTGAATACTACCAATTCCAAAATATCCTGTCAATTTGGTAACAAAATACATTATGAATACTATTTATGTATCTCCTCCTGTTTTCGAAGTGATTGTAATATGTGTTCTAAGTATTCATTAAATACTTAGAGGATAAAAGTAGAGCTTAATAGGAGGGACAAAAAAGTGAATGCCCATTTATATATAAGAGGCATCGTTTACAGTTCCTAAATTTTTTTTTAGTTAACTGGTGATAAAAATTCAAAATGTATAAATACTAACAAAAAATTAATTTTAGACTAAACAGTATACGCAGTTGAGGAAATTATCACAATTCGGAAATGTACAGAAATTTCTCTTGAGAATTTAGTATTTATGATCCCCGAATCAAAACCTACAACATAAAATATTTATGTTGAACAAATATTTGTTAATCATGATTCGAGTATGATCAGTGAATATTGGTTCCTTGAATGTCAATACTGCACTCGACTAAAAGCTTTAAAAAAGAGCATCATTATCCTTTAACGGTTCTCCCACCAATATTATAAAAAATATTTAAGTAAAAGAAATAAACTAAAAATGAATTTGTTTAATGAAATAAATCGTTGGAAATCTAGTTTATCCATTGTTAAAGGCAATGAATAATTATATTTATATTTCACTTTTGAAATTACTCTCTAAACATTTTTTTTTTAATTTATGAGTTTCATTTTTATCAAATCTTTTAAAACGGAAAAATTTTCAAAACAGAAACATTTTGCCATATTAATAATCCAGTAGAGTAAATGAAATAACTGTATTAATTTATAAACGTGACCACAGAATGGAAACTGAAGAACTGAAAGATAAAGCACGTGAACTCTCAATCCGCTAAAGAGCCGTCTCTTACAAGTGCTTTTGTGCGTTAAATCTATCGGAGTTCCAAGTCATCATATTAGAGCGTTTTGGAAATTAGAAGAATATAATTCCAGCTTGACCAAGGATTCAATTTACAAGATGGGTCACCAGTCATTCTGGTTTGCTTATAAGGGCAACTGAATAATCAATAAATCCTTCGTGTATTTTAATACACGAAAGCCTGTGTTCATTCGCCATTTTTTCAAATATAAGCTTTTAAAAAATAATCTGATAAAATAAATTATAAATTAAGATCTACAATCTTTTTATTAAAGTTGAGATTGAAATATATTAAAAGACGTGTGTACAGTATTCTCTACGACGTATACAGCACATTTTAAGGACAATGCCACTTAAACAAAAAGAGGTCAAGGCACTGCAGTGAAAATAGCAGTAGTTCATAAGATATGGATATAATTTTTATTTATCTGGCATGATTACAAGTTCTCTTAAACATGATCCATTTCTAAGGAAAGATTCAGGCTCAGGGTTTACAAACTTTTTCTAATAAATTTTCAATGCATAAACTTTTTTGGTTTAGTTGGTCTAGCAGTAAACTTGAATGTACTAATATGGTCAACTCTACTCCTACAGCAACAAGAAAAATAGTTTAAATTTGTTTATTAGTAAGTGATATTTTACATAATATTTATCTACGCAACACTAACACAAAAAAAGGAATAAAATATTTCCATTTATTAACAAACATGGTATTTCAATATACTGAAGTCCTAAATTTATACATCCTGTCAGTAAAGTTATTTTATAATAATTCCCTGCTATTGATGATCCGTATTGCGATTTTAATACTTCATTATCAAAAATGTCCTCTCAGATCAGTAAATACTCCCAAATATATATATAAATCATCCAGAAAATTATTTTAATTGGTTGTTATTTATCAAGCGAAACATATTTCAAAAATCGAGTTATATTCATTTATTTAAACAACATTGTAAGCAAATCATTATTTTGCAGACAATTCACTTTTAATAGCTGACAGACTTTGACAGAACTTTCACGTTTGACAGAAGTTGATCTATTTTACAGCCACATTGATTATGAAATATGGGAACGTCTTTAAATATTGCATCCAGTCCTGATAATACTGTTGACAGTTTTTTGCTCAAGTTTTCTCATACAAAAACAAAATTAAACCGAATGATTCATTTGGTACGTGGGCTGCAGTCTCCAAAGAAAAAAAATCTTCAGAATGAAAAACTCATTGCCAAAATACGGCACAGAGTTTACATTTATTTTAAAAAAAAACATTTGTTTAAACACATTACTTGCCGCTGATTTAAATCTATTTACACAATACATTTCTCAAATAATAGTGGTGAAGCGTTTCCCTCTTTTTTTAAAAAAAATGTTCTGAATTATTATATTGAAACATTTTTTTTTTTTAAGAAATTGTATTATTTACGATATTAGTTTAATGTAAATGAAATTATTTGTTAATTCAGTTGAATAATGTGGACTTATTTTAAATGTGGGAAAAACTTATGAGAAGTTTTTGGCAATAAAATAAGATCTTTAATACTAACAATGTTTTGCATGAATATTTTAATTGTACAAAATATCCACCTATCTGTTCAAATTAACGTACACTGACTATCGTGCATACAGGTTTTATAACATAAGATGCTGTACAGAATTCTATTTAAAGAAATGTGTATCAAATCTTGAAAAAATTCTAAATAATTTGGATACAATATCTGTAATAACATAGTGTCATCTAAACACGTTTTGTTACTAAAAGGTAAAAAGCCTTATATATGTATCATAAATTTTTCTGACAAAAATATTAATCTAAAATATTAGAATATGTGTATAAAATATTAGAAATCGTAATAATAGAAAAAATAACGACTACGTAAACATGTATTTAAATATATAAACTAACATTAAATTATACATAAAATGATCTTTTGAAAGTAATGTAAGACAAAACTCTACATCAAATATCACAATGTGTTCAAAACATTACTTCGAACTAATCTGTGTATTATGAACAAAATATGTTTAGACTTGATTTTCGAAATGTATTCTTTGTTTTATAAATAGAGTATTTTCAATTTTTAATTAATTTTAATAAAACACACAAAAAATTCTTTTTTTTCTTTCTATAAGAAACGTTTGAAGAAATAATTGTGGAATACAGTTCATATAATGATTAGGAAACCGAAACGATGGATAGAGATTTTTAAAAAAATCATAAGTCAATTCAACTAACACTTTGGAACTTTAAATGAAGTATGTTGCTCTGAAATTTTCTCGGATGAAAGTAATGCATTACTTGCACAAATATCAGATTAGAATTATCGAAGGTTAATGAATTTGTTGAAGAGTGATGTGAAAGATTGAAAATATGGCATATACGAAGTAAAGAGTGATCGTGATTGTTTATTAAGGTCGCATTAGAAGTAATTCTAGGACTATTAATTTTGAAACTCGGCCAAGTGATGTGGACAACGTCTGATCTTGTGCACCCTCTCCAGACTTCCCCACCAAGCCCACGGGGGGACTTGGTACATAGACCAGATTTAACATGCTTCAGCCCCGCTACATGGCTGTGCTTAAGTGACATCAGGGCTCGAACTTAAGGTTATGGAAACAACCCTGGATGCGATTCGGAAACCATTATCGCTAGGCAACCGTG
This sequence comes from Nephila pilipes, assembly GCA_019974015.1. Classification (NCBI taxonomy): domain Eukaryota; kingdom Metazoa; phylum Arthropoda; class Arachnida; order Araneae; family Nephilidae; genus Nephila; species Nephila pilipes. The sequence goes on along the minus strand of BMAW01027067.1, from coordinate 59,024 downwards.
GTCACATAAGGAATGAAGTGTTTAATACGAGAATCGGGTATTATTTGATGGTCGAAGAGAGGAATTGATTCTATACAATCACACACTCACGAAGGAATATAAACCCTATTTACGCGCAAGTAGTTATCGAATCACAGCAGGAAAGATCGATATAGGGTAATTAAATCGGATTCTAAATTATAAATCTTCTGATGGTTTGAACCCAGTTGGTTCAGTAAGAGAAACAGTTTCTAATATATTAATCGTTAAATCAGATGCGTATAGAGACCCTAGTCACACATATAGGATGATAGGGATTGAATGTTGATTATTCCTTGAGATCTGAATATAATAGCTTGTTTATCAGCTTTTAACGATTTTCTTTTCTTTAGATTATTATTTGTAACCCTTTTAATCGTAAATTGTAATGGAAAGAGTGAAATCAATATTATCAGGGAAATATAAGTTTAGGTTACGTGATTTAATATCGCGAAAACATATATATGAGGGATAAGGCTACGAACCTCATACTCTTGGATTTTAGCCAACTGATGAGCAATAAGGGTGAAAAAGTTTTTTTTTTCCTTCCACACAATACGAAAGAAAAAGTTTTAGATTCATTTGCATTTTATTTGGAAATAGCAATAGAGCATTCCACAGGACGAGTGTTAAACTTATGCCAAAATAATTCATGATAAATGGCACGGATATCGCTCCATCTTGTGTAATTATATGTGCATGACGGAGACAATATATTTTTAATTGATCATAAATGTAATTAGTTGTGTATAATATAGGCTATATTTTCTTTACATTGATTATTTATTCATTATCGTTAAATTAATTGTATATGATTCTAGAATATTAGTCAAACGTATAAATAACGGTACATTTTTCTTTTCTTTTTTTTTTTTCGAAGAATGACAAAAAATCTTTTTTTTTGGTGTATCAAATTTATTTTAATTTGCTCTGAAAGTTAAACAAAGGGATATGCTCGAAGACATAAGTTAGTTTTACTTAGTAATCGGCGTCGACAATGGTTTCTAATAGGATTAGAATTCGAACCTGCTAGCGAACAACAGATCGCCAGCCTACGTGGCCATAACGAATTATATAGTTCTTTTAATGAAGTACATAGATGTTCCCTTATATAAGGCGAAACACTTCTCGAACACAATATGAAAGATATACGAAATAAGTAAACTGGTCCAGGATACGTTTATCTTAAGAAGTTATATGTTTGCGAGGGACTCTGGTATCACCTTCCTTCGATTATAACCTATTATGAGATGTAATCAAGTGGCTTGAAAATAACTATAACTAGCACTCTTATAACGGCTAAAAATGCAGACTTGTACACGAAAGAAAAACTTTTCTGTTTTCCTCACACTAAAATACTTCAATTAAATTCGTTTTATTTTAAAGTTTTACACTAGAAGCTAAATTAAAAAAATATTCTGAAGGGGAAACAAATTTCATTAATATAAAACTTATTAACGAAGAAAAAGCTTTGACAAAAATAATTATTAGAAGTCATGCAGGATCTCATTTTAAAAGGTATGAAAATCGATTGTGAAAGTGGAACAATATATATTGGCTGTAGAAATTACTCAGATACAGAACTAATGCCAAGCCACATTTTCAAATTTCTGGCTATCTAAACAGCATGGTATTTATTCGAAGAAAGAGTCACAGGGTGAAAACCTGTGCCGACTAAATCGTGCAGATACCCAAACCTATTTTATTTAAGTAATTGAGGCACTAAAAATCTTCAAATTTTGCATTTGTTTCAATTTGCTGTTCAGAGGAAATTTTGCTGGTTCTGTGGTGTGTTGTTAATGAGGGTTGTGTAATGAGGATTTGATACATAGAATATTTGAAAATTGAATTTTAAAACTGTAAGCAAATGCCCTAGAGAAACATACCTACATTTGCCTTTTTGTCAAAATGTAGAGTTTAAGTTTTTGTTACATTTTTCTTAAAATATACTTTTACCATTTTGCTAATATTTTGCACATTTGCACATTATAAACAGCTAATAATATAGCTATTAATTATTAATTGTTCATATATAATTATTTATAAATATATAAAGGAGATTTTCGTTTTACATACAGGGATATAATAGTATACAAATATTTCAATGTGATTCCCATTGCTTGTCATTTCAAAAGTAAGTATCACTTAAACTTTGCATAATATAAGCTCATTTTTCCTTACAAAAGGCATCTTACCTTCCTTGTTTTTAATTTAGCATTTTTTTAAAACTTACTAGTTAAAAAAATGGAGATTATTTCGCTGATTACGTCGATATATATTGTTAACGAAAGTTTGATAGTTAGTTAGAACGTTCGAAAATTGGATTTAAACCTAAAAACATATGAGGCACAACACAGAGAAAAATATTTGTATTTGCGTTTTTCTCGAAATGTGAATTTTCACGATTCTGCTATATTTTCTGCAAAATCTACTTTATCTACAGTGAAGATAATTTTTACATTATGAAGTAAGTTTATTTCCTAAACATTGCACATAATTTTGTTTGCAATAAAATATAATGTTTAAATTATCTGAAAATTTTAAAAGTTATAAATGCTCTAGATTTTATGCAAGCTTTTATAACTGGCTCAATGCACATAGCAATAAGAATATAAATATTAGACCTAACGCTGATAAATAATTTTGAGGAAAAATATGAAACATTCTATGCGATTTAAGTTACACAATCAAAAAGGACTGTTGCAAAATCTTTTAAAGAAGAGATATGTCAGGGTATGGGTAAAATTTCGCTGAATTTCAAAGAAGAAAATAATATCGGACTTTAATGACAAAATTTTAATTGCCAAAGAATACAAATAAGCTCCAGCGATTTGCTGTTTACTAAAGAAAGCGGTGCTGTTTTCTGGAGGTCATACGTGCATGCCGTGATGCGGCAGACATAAAGCGACTGCCGTCTTTTCAAGTCTGTTGCATAGTCTCGTATTAGTAGAAGCATGTTCCGGATGATACTCCGTGTTGCGGTTGTAAAGCGAAGAATTATGACCGTAGATACTAACTGAAGTAACAGTTGATATTGGATAACGTAGATGTAATTATTAATATGAGAAGTTATCGGGAGACGAAAATAATCATTTGGTGGAGAATGAGATGTTTACAAAACGTGTTACAGAGAAATGGTTTTAAATTCTAGCCCGTCGTTAACTGCCCTGCCATGAGAAAAATTCAGGTAATACTTTAGTTGAACTATTTGAGTATGTACTGAATTATATAAGAGATCATTTAAATTCAAAGCCACATAATATCAAAAAAACCAATATGCTCTGAAAAACAATTATAAAATCAATCAAAATTTCGTCTTCTCAAAACAGAATCACGTTTATATTTACTTATTTTATTGTTAAACTGCTCTCCATTGTCTCGAGAAAAATGTTCTATAAAAGCTTTATAAGACTATGACGATCATCGTGGAAACAGTGGCATCGATATTTGCGTTTCACTCCCTTTTGCTTCCAAGCAAAGTGCTTAGAAGCGAAAGCAAAACTATCAGCGACATATATTGTAATTATGAGATTCGGCTAAGAGATGAAGATGACATCGAAGCTTGAACCTTCTAAATCATACTTCTATATCATGCTAATGGGAAGATGTGGGACCGTGAAAAAATTTAACGTGTATGATTCTACTATACTTCGGGTCCTCCGTGGCATCTTTTAATAAAGATTTCTAGAAGGTATATGTTTTTTGTATTTTCTGAAATAATATTTCCGTTCGAACCACTACTCATATTTAATTTTTATCCTTATAATTCTCGAAGTGTTTTCACGTTTCATATTTTTCTCACAACTCTTTCCGAGAAATTATGCATATCAAGGATGTGTCAGAGAAAAGCATTCAACTTGGTTTAAATTGCAGAAGAATCTTTCCAATGTTTGAACCCATGACTCGATAGTTAAAGCATTGGCTACGAATTCACGGCCATTACCACTAGGCTACAAGCAGCCACTGCGTTCTTCTCATATTGAACATTTACTTGGACACTAAATATCTAATTTGAATTGACAGCAATTTAATGACATCGTTCTTCGCAATATAACGGATACTAAATTACAGAATAGCTTCTTAGGAAACCATAGCTTACGAGCACATAGACAAAAAATATTTTCGGAAAAGTAAATAGTGTGTTACACTCAAAGCCAAGAATAGCATAAATCGAAAAGGCAAAATCCTAATTTAGGTTAGTTTATTTATACGTATTTCATTTACAATTGTGGAGCTTTTCATTGTTTGTGAGGAATAAGTTTTAAAAAAAATTCAAATTAATTAATATTTATATCTCAGGAAAACGTAATAATTCCTTATTTATGACAAAAAAAGTATTTTTTAGAATCTCGAGGCATCTAAATTGAGCATTGAATTTAGAAAAGTTATGTAAAAATACAAACAGTTGAAAGATTCTTCCGCAATTTAAACCAAGTTGAATGTTTTCCTCGGACACACCCTAGATATGCATAATTTCAAGGAAAGAGGTATGGGAAAAACATGAAAAGTGAAAATACTTCGAGATTTATAAGGATAAAAATTAAATATGAGTAGTGGTTCGAACGGAAATATTACTTAAAAAAAAAAAAACATATATTTTTCAGAAACCTTTATTAAGAGAAATTGAATTTCATAAACATGAAATAGGATAGCATAAGTAAAAATGTATTATAAATTCTTATGATATAATTTTAATTTTAACTAAATTTTGAAACTGAAAGGAACTCTTCCAAAAAAATATGATTTTGACAATAGAATGATCCACTATAGAAAATGGAAGAATTGGGAAGAGATTCTGTAACTAATCAACTAACGAAATTGACTAGATAATCGAGATATGTATCGTAAATATGGAAGTGAAAAATTATTTGGCTAGTATTAATTTGTTACTATTTGTGCCAAGCTTTGTAATTTGGAACAATAACTATCGTAAAAATTCTGACAAAAACGACACTTGACTTTGCACCTTTCTTCTGGTGCCATAATCCAATAACTCTTTCATGGGATCACGACTCGAACTTCCTTTTTATTGAAAATAGCAGGCTACTTGCCGATTCTAACTACTGCGCTACAGAGGTGATTTGACGAACTTGTTGACCAATTCATGGAAAAGACAAAGCCTTAAATTATTATATTATGAAAAATATTTGAAATAAATAAAGGAAGACACTTTTTGAATCGAATCAAAAATTTTCTATTTAGGTAGGGAACTCTTTTAGAGTTTTTGAGATTAGATATTGTTACTAAGAAGTTCATAATGATAACTAAAAACAGATTAGAGTACTAGGTAAATATAGTACGAATATAAATATGATATACTGTGGTAATAGAATAAAAATATCATTTTTTTGTGCATTTGTGTACCTTTCATCAGAAATTGGTGAAAAAAACGAATCCAATTATTCAATATTTTAGACTTAAAATACACAAAACTAGAGTTCAATGCAACAAAACTTGTATAGAGGTGTCTGTAACTGAAACAACATTTTTGAAAGAATAAATAGCAACACATTTTATGTTGTACCAAAGCAAACTCAAAGCATTGTAGCTAGTTTGGTCAAGAAATATTGGCCTTAAAGTTGATGTCACCTTGAAACGAAGGCTCATAAATAAATTCTAAAGACCCTTTAGAATATGCGAAAATGTTGGAATACCAGAGCTTGAAATAGAAAAAATAATTAATATATTTTATCAGCTGGGATTTTAAAATATTTCCACCACTTTAAAAATAAATGTATATTAAATAAATAAGCTAAAAAGAAGGAAAGCTTCAATCTTTTTACTTTGGCAGCATATTTTACGAATTCTTGAACAGCTCTAGGTGCTTTTATAGCATTCAGAGTTAAAAGTTAACTAGAACAGAGCATTTGTTTCGGGTTCTGTACCCGTCTATTGTGTAGAAATTTAAGAAAAAAAAAATTTGAAGCATAATACATGTTTTGAGAGAATTATAGCTAAGTGCAAAACACCACATCTGTCTCAAGTTTTTATATGAGCTCTGTTCTTCCTTATGGAAAATAGTGGTAGTTGGATATATATGTTTTGAGATGGATATAGCTGATCTTAGAACACATATTTCTGGTATGAGCTCTGCGCTCAGTTATTTTTATTGATATTCCCAGAAATAGTTAACCCATAGCCCAGAACACATTTTTCGAGTTCTTTCATGGGTTTTGTGCTCTCTTATAGTACAGAGATTACAAGCAAAAGCTAACGAACAGAACATAAAACATTTTTCGAGTTCTTGCGTGAGTTGTATATTAACATATTACATTCAGGCTTAAAGAATAGCTAAAGCAGAACATTAGGTTTGAGAGAATTAAAGAAGAGATCAAAATATATGTTTTCAGTTCTTGCGTGAGATCTGTGCCCATTTATAGGTACTGAGATTCCAAAAAATTTCTGAAACAAAACACATGTTTCAAAAGAGCTAAGAAGAGCTGAGAATTCATATTTCGAGTTTTTTGTGGGACTTTTGACCCCAATTGGTCTTAAGTTCTGAAAAAATAGATAAACAAGTACAAAAAATAAGGAACTGGCTCATGAAAATAAAACGCTTTAATGCATCTTGGGCTCATAACGTTTTAAATGCATTCGCCTCTTTTCAAAGATTTTAGCATAAACTATAAAAAATTAATCCCTAAAAATTAATTTTTGATCTTAGGCGATAAAAGGTGACAAGCAGTATTTTTTTCAATAAATAGTCCATTCAAATATAATGTTCAACGCACATGAATTTCTTCTACACAAGAAAAAAAAAACTTGTTCAACCGTATAATTATATACTATAGGTGTATGGCAGAATCAAAACTCTCTGGCCTCTTGCAATAGAATATCGAATTTGATTTAGCATCACGAAGCATTCTATTTCATTTTTCAACTCTGGTCCTTTCTTAACAAGTATGTTCCTTCCTTTAAAGTGCATGAACCCCGCTACACGACAGGTCTTGTGTGGCATCCGGTCTCGAACCCACGATACGAAGAAAACTACACCAGCAACGAGTTTGCAATCATCCTAACCAGTCCACCCTCTAAATCTTCGAAATTTCCCTTTACTTACATATCATTATATCCTAATCACTTCACTTTAGTTCGAACTGCATCTAATTAACATAATCACGTTTGGGAAGTAATTATAATTTTTTGTAATCAATCTCAATAAAAGCGTCCAAGGTTAGTGACGAGAGAATCGCAAATAACTAGCCCATAATAAATCAAATTTGTGTAATCACGTTTCATTTGATTGGAAACGTGTCGGAAATTTAAATATAATTTGCGAAAGTAAGCGCTGATGATTGTTAAGGGAAGATGCTCGTATAGCCTTCACTGCAACTATTTCAAAAATATTCTACAGTTGGCGAATGAAACTTACACTCCGAAATAAAATAGCTGAAAGTACATTTTCATATTTGACGAGTGCAATATGTCACGGAATACACCCGAAAACTTCGATAAACTTATTTCATATAATTTTTAAATATATAGATTAAAGCCTTTAATGATTGGAAAAAATGCTTTCTTCCATTGCTAAAATGTTTTTAACAATTTATTATTAAACAGTTTTATTTCAAGAAAACAGAAAATGTATTGTTGCTTTTTTTATCTAGAAAATAGAAAAACTCTAAATTTATAATAACAAAAAATATTTTTGAAGGAGTTTGAGTTTGAAAATACCTACATAGAAATATAAAAAAAAATTAAAGATTTTGATGCGATTTGAATTAAAAGAAAGGTTTCTTATTCTCTTCAAAATATTTTTTTGAAGAATTACTTCAGAAAAAAAAAATGTAAAAGAAACTTGTATTTGAAATATGAAGGATAAAAATAAGAAGAAAGAAAACTGATAAGTTTCCTAGACCTAAAATATTTTTTTTTTCTTTTGAAAAACTAGTATGAAAAAAGTACGTTTCATTTCGGAAGCATTTTTTCCTCAAAAGAAATATTTTTAAAAATGAATCTATGATGTCAAAGTATTATGCAATATTAAATGTATGAACATTTTCTGAAGAAATGAATATATAAATAATTTTATAAAGTGTTCTGTATATTATTTACAACTTGAATTTATTTTCGAATTTTTATTATTTTCCTACTTTCGCAGAATGTGTTCTTTCATTTTCCAAAATTTAATTTTAACCGATTTCTGGGAAGAAAGGTTTTTTCAGAAAGAAATCCTCTTTGATAAAAGTAACGAGCCTATACGTTGGACGAAATGGATGAAAAAGTACAATTAATTGAATTGAAAATTTTACTAGAAATGGAGAAGTATTTTTTGAATGAAAAATAGAATAAGGTTTTTTTTATTTGTTTATTTTGAAATAACGCGGAGAGAAAAACTGTAATCGGATTATTATCGAAGAATCACGCAATTCCGAACAATGGGAAGGACATAATCATGACATCAAATTTAGAACTCCTTTTTCCTATTCTCTTGACTACTCTATCACAGGAATTTGAAGTACATTTAATGAACAAGAACCCCATTATTTCACATAGCATGATTTCAGTGGGATACTCCTTGCCCCAAGCGACTTTAACCAGTTGACAACTGCAGCGCTTAAATTTCATAAATGATAATCAATAAATATTTAAAAGCTATTTTCCAATACAATAAAAGTAACACGAATGCGTTTCAAAAAGTACCAGTTTTAGGAATGAAGTACTTCATTGTAGTATTTTACAGTGGTCAGTTTCTGTGTTTTCAGTGAGTCTTTGAGAATGATGCCCTTCGCAACCCAAAACGTTGCCATCATAAAATTTCTGACCGATGGGACCGTCTTCGACTTCTATAGAGTAAATTCAACGGAAGTAAACCAATTTTGGGGTTATTTATTGGTTTTTAGGTCTTATCGAATAGACAACTCGTAGAAAAATGACAATTCAACGCCACAGAATTCAAATTACATTTTTATGATCTCTTTCAATTCATCACCGAACTCATTGGTAATTACTTCATTTATTTTTCATATTACAGTGGTCCAAACAGTAATCGAGAAAGTCCAATTTCTACTGTAGAAAAAAGAAATAAAAAATATTGCAAAGATAATGTTTTGTGTGCACAACGAAAACCCTTCACAATGAAATGTTACATATGCAAATTTTGTAAGGTACCCCTTTACAGGGGTACATGTTTTATACGGTATCAAACAATAAAACAGTATTTTACAATAACTGGTTATAAGAATCTAGCTGGTTTATAAGTAGTAGTATTGAAAAATTAACTGTGGACAAGTTTTTTTCTTATATATATTTTTATTACGATTACAATCTTCCAACATAATTTTCTCTTATGTAACGGTACATATTTGTAAAACAATACTAAAGGATTCATTTTTAGGTATGACGAAAGAATTTTTTATTATAATTTTTAATGAATCATTAATATTGCTCTCTTTTTTCGATCACTCCAATATTGTATTCGTGCCGCGAGACCCATGCTTACAATGTGTTGAAAACAGAATTCGGTGTTAATTTATATTGAAGGGGGGGGGGGAGAGAATTCAGTTTATTTTAATAACAAAATGGTACTTTTACTTTTTCTAATTTTTTCGCTTTTCACCAGAAACTGATGAAATAAAAATGAATGATCCCAGTACTAGCTAATCACAGATTTTAGACTATAAATGTTGCATTTTACACAAGGAAACTATCTAAAGAAATAAATTGCAGCACTTCGAGGAAGCATTATGCAGTTTTAATTTTTGCTAAGTAACTTTCTTTCTACATTATCCTCTTTCACAAGAAACTAATGAAAGAGAAATAAATGATTTTTATAGTAAATGTTACATTTAAGATAGGGAAATTATCTTTAAAAAATAAGCAGCATTTCAAGGGGGGATGAAAAGATTTAATTATTACTAGGAAATATTTTCCTCTTTTTTTCATTTTCCAGCAGAAACTAATGATAGAGAAATGAGTGACTCAAGTATAAACTAATTATTGATTTCAGACGATGAATATTATATTCCCAGGCGAGGAAATTATGTTAAAAAAAAATATGCAGCATTTCAAGGGGATATGGAAAAGATTTAGTTATTACTAAAGAATGAACGAGACACCCGTAAAAATTTATTCTTCATATTAATTCATGTTGTAAATTGCATCTAAGAATAATGATTTACTTGGTAGCCTGTCTGCTAACAGTTTAACACAATTTCGCGATGGCTCGCTTGCCCCAACGAAAATTAACGTTTCATTTACGGAGAGAAGTACTATAACGCGGAGGATCTGTCGCGTACTTTCAATTCACCCAACAATTTGGAGCCTTTATATGACGTTAATTGAATGGAAACTCTCTTCTGGCAAATGAACCGTGACTTATTTAAATTAGTATAGAATTGTTACAGTGTAGTGAATGAGTTTAATGTGGTAGCATTTGTAAGCAGTTGAGAACTAAGTAAGACAAGTAGTGTTAAGAACGAGGGATTACAGTTTAGGTCATCTAATATATAGATTTACGCTGATAAGAATAATGATTAGCTGATTCTATTTTATTACGAAACCGAGACGACGCTTCCCAGAAACGCTTCTCATATAATGGAAAAGAGACATTTGCATAGATAGCATTATCCAGGAAAGGAAAACTTAAAAATAGCTCCTTAACCTTGACAATGAATTTGACAAATTAGAACGAAATATTGACTTTGGTGTTAAAACGAAGGTTCCAGAAAGTTCTGGAAACTTGGCGTAAGCTCGAATGTGTAGAAAATTACAGACTTTGCCTGAATTTTTTCAGTAACGTGACACCTAGCTGAAGTAACTTTTAATACCCGTTATGATAGATATGAGAACCCGTTAGAATAGATCGAGAAATCATTTGAAGTGGTCGGCATTAGCTGAGTGGATCTGACGAGGAATCTGTTGGTCGCGTAGCTAAAAGAATCAACCGAGAAAAGTTGTCTGTCTTTGCAATGCAGAGAATTACTGAGGAAAATTGTCCGTTGTGCGAACTCGTAAGATGGTGAGCTTTACGTCAGGTAAATTGCTGTGACTGTTTTTACAAGAGTTTTGTTTTTGATCCTGTTGAGTCGTTAATCTATACGTGATGCTTCCCTATTTGTGTAGTCAATCTGTCCAAGTTTTGCTACCCGTATTCATCTTTTCCTGAATATTTGTGAATGAAGCGTCATTTGCTGTTATCCTCCGTATTGGACTAGTTTCCTCACTCGTTACATCCACAACAGACTAAAGAAATTTTTATAACCATATTAATGTGAAATAGTCATTGAGACCGGACATGCCATGGGTTCTAGCGTGTAAGTGTGATACTGGTTCGATTTCTGATAGGAACTGTCAGATACGTAAGAATTTATAATATTAATCTTTGGGTTCTGACGCGTGAAGGACCTGATCGACAGGCTCAGTAATTTGAAAAAGGGAATTTTGAATATCCGTAGATTCGAATCAAAGTATTTAGTTTCCTTCAGTGCCTGGTTTACTATTCGCTTGAATATTTTGGTTGAGATGGAACTTTCAGTAGTGATGGCGCAATCTATGGACAAAAATACAACCGGGACGTCAAAGTTTTGGTCTAAAATGGGAAACACAGCGCGTATCAAATGTAGAAGGGATTGCTTTATTAACATAATACTTACTATTAGCGACTGCACGAAGACTGTTGGCAAAGGTTCACATAATTTTAAGCCATGAAAAGTGACCAGTATATTCACTACACAAGTCGAAAAAGTGTTCCTGATAATGTTCGTGTGGTATTCTTCGTAAATACAATAATTTTTTTCTTTCAAAAGTATGGTACGCTACATTGATTTTTTAAATAAATTAAAGTCCCAACATCGAATTGTTGCAGAGCTATCTATTCATGACAAAAGTCACGGTGTATCTTAGTGGCTGCGGTAACCTAGTGGCCTGGGTCACAAATTCGCCACAGACGTTGTTTACATCCAGTCGTAGGTTTGATCTCAGGTACCCCTAAAAACCCATTGTAAGCTGGCTGATGCACGTTAAATATGGCCGGGATCCGAAGTCATCCCATTGGCGTATCTTAGAAATTTGGAGAGGGAAGAGCCATCCTCATCACTTGATCGAGATTCAAAAATTACGAAATCCGTAACAAATAATCCTCCTGTCACTTCTAAATGCGGCGTTAATAAACAATTTGTCATTTTTTTTAAAAAAAATATCGCGTTCTTTGTTGTTGTTAAATTTCGCATCAAAACAAAGGTCTCAAAGATACTTCTCGGAATTGCCATAAGAGAATTAAGGAGATCCAGTACATCCAGAGGATCCAATAAAAACAACTTAGCTTACGTACAGGCAGGAGACTAAAGTTACATCTTAATCACCAGACGCAGTGGAAGCTTACAATATTCATAAATAATTACACTCATTGCCATAAGCAGGCAAAGAGTTTGCATAAAATCTAGAAAAAGAACTTATTGAAAACACAAAAAGTCAACTTTTATCGTTTATTTATACTATACATTTACCTTATTATAGTGGTCGAGACTCTTGTCACTTTTATATTGTTTAACCCATCGTTCTTATATGAAAAGTGAGGCTCGTCATGGTAACTTTAAGTCAAAGTATATAATCAAGGGCTTTACTCATTATGCTAGCCAAATTATTTAATTACACATTAAAATTACAGAAGTATCTTACTTTTAAAATGAAGCTTACCTGTTTTTAAATTTTTCGCAACTGAAAATGTATAAAAATCATTGCGATATATCAAATATTACTCTATTGTGATTTGAATAAAATCGATTTGTACCTGATTTTTAAAAATGATTTTTCCATTTATGTCAAATTTCAATTAACCACTGAAAAAAAATTCCTGAAAAGGAAATTATTTAAAAAATTCTATTATTCATAGACCATAGATTCAATTACTGTAGTTATTTGAAAAATCAACTGAATGAAAACAGAAAATAATAAAGTATTTAGCTTACAGGAAATCTCGCTTCACACTACTTATTAGGATCGGAAAAGTAGATCCATTTCAATCCATACCCCACATTACTTACTCTTAATGAGCATGAGCTTTAATGTTTGTGTAATTGTTGTACGAATGTTTGGAAGAATGAGTAGGCGAACTCGTACTTCGTGATGAGCATCGTTAGCCGTTTAGCAATAGGTGGCATACATTTAAAAATGTCCTCTAATTGGCATGTATTAACTATTACATAAAATTTACGAATAATTTCCTAAATATTAAATTATTTCCTTTCCTAAGAAATGTACGAAACTATTAACTGCACAAGAAAACGTTTGACTTGACAACTCGTATGTTTGTCAAGCGCTGAAATGAGCTCGATGAGCCTACTTATAACAAATGAAAATAAGTTAAATGTATTCACTCGTAACTATTGAAAATGAATAAAATGAAATGCAGAATAAGAAACTGGGTTATACGCGTGGAAGAAATTCCCCTTTAAAGATGCTTATTACAAATTCGTTTCTTTTAAATTACTGATATTAAATTAAATTAAAATTTATTATAGAAAAAAACCTAAAACTGCTATCGGAGGAAATAAACTATTTTGTTTCTGCCATAAGCATTATTTTCAAACTGGTAAAATTATTCTCAGGAACAATATAAGGCAATATCTTTGACTGAATTCGTGTGATTAAAAGAGCTAAAAGAAACCTTTTTTTAAAAAAAGATGGCATCACAGAAAGGATATAGTTGACCTATTTATGGTCAGTAAAGCATGAACTGTTTTCAGGAATGTTGCTTCTGTAACATGTTTTCATAGATCCTGTGTGTATTAAAACTTTGAGTTTCAAAGGAACATTGAGCAATTATGATTGTTTATTAACGTCGCACTGAGATACAACACGAGGGCTACTGACAACTGAGAGCATAATTTTTAACCTCGATCAAGCGAAGAGCACGACACTTGAACTGGAGCTTCCTTCTACAAACTTTCCCACCACGCCAATGGAATGACTTGGGATCTTGACCAGAATTAACATGCATCAACCTCGGATACACAGTGGGTCTTTAGTGGTGTCAATGTTTGAACCCAGCATACAACGGAAAACGCCGGCCGCAAGTCAGCGACCATAATCTCTAGGCTCAATTTTTAAAAACAAACGATTTAATCTTAATGTGATACATTTTTAAGATATTATCTGTTCAACTTATAAAGGCAAACGATTTAATCTAATGTGATACTTTATTTAAGATATTACCTATTCAACTCTTAAAAGCAGACGATTTAAACTTAAAGTGATACCTTTTTCAATATTCTTTATTAAGATATATTTTTTTGGCAACACCAGATCATAGTTTTGTTTTAGATAATTTACTGGCAGCGGATATGAAAAATAGTATTGAGTTTGGTTCCAAGAGGTAAATTCGAACATTGATAAATGGTGCTTGTGTAAAATTGTGTATTTGATTTATGTTTGAAAAGATGTGTGCAAATAAATGTGCTGTCCTGAAAACAAGTCATCTTTATCAATAGTCTTCAATACAGAACAGTCCTTATACAGAAAGTATTTACAAAAATAATAATTCTATTTTGCATAGACGCCTAACGGTACGCAGCCAAGCAACCGTTATTCAATTACATCTAAGAAAACACAAAAACAAGCGTAATTAACACGCCTCTTGTAAATTTATTTATTTAAAAACTATTTTTTGTAAAAGTGGTGAAGCAGTTTTTTAAAAGTAAATGATTGAATAAGAAAGTAAAATTAAATTATCATAGTAAATTGTCAAAGTATGTATAAATGCGAGAATATAGGGGAAAGTTATTGAGTTGTACTGTACGCATCAAACCAATATTCTTCCAAATAAGGAAAAAATTGGTGTACCAACGGGAGAAATCCCCGAAAACCCCCCAATCATGATTAAAAACTACATTATCTATCGCGAATTTATCAAAACTCTTATTAACAAATTTCCCTCATTAAAAAAATTATCCTACAAGTTAATTAACATTTTCCTTGAGAAAAACGAATCCTGTAGCAAAACTATTGTCATGTCGAAAAAATATAAGTTTGAGTATTACATCATGACCACGAAATTCGGAATACCAATAAAAAAAATCTTATTATTAAATACCCCACCATAAGATATAACTAAAGGTCTCAATTGTCAAGATTTTGACATTGAAAATGTAATGCAATCGATTAAAATCGAAAGTTTTAGAAGGGAATTTTTTCATGAACTGGTGCTGTAACTGCAAATTGTTTTGTCTATAGATCTGTAAATCGTAACTTAAAAACAATATTCCTCAAATGCGAAGGACCACATCGAACAAAGGAGTGTATTGTTGAATGAGTTGAAGAAAATATATTGTATAAACTGCCATGTAACAAGACGCATTTCATCTTGGAGAGTCTGCCCGAGATTCCCATATCACAAAAACATTAAATCAATACTCGGAAGAGAAAACGAAACCACAAATAAAAAAAAAGAATTCCCAAATCAAAGGAATTTAAAGCAGGCTCACTTCCTCTCCTGCCCTCAGCTGCACCTCCTATTATCAGTCAACACAGTAACTCCTTTCTTCATTATTTAATTCTACTGTCATCTTTCTTAAGCTCACTAAATGATTATTAGACTCCATTTGAAGATACGTATGAACAAGATAAAATGCTTTATTAATAATCATTGAAAAATAAATAAAGTCTCTCTCTCGAATGCCACTTAACTAGGCAATAATAAAAATTAGGATCAATTAGTAAAGTCTAAGCTTACCAATTCACGCATTTTGATTGAACTATTTCTCGTAAGCATAGGATTCTTATCTTAATAGTTACTTTAAAATTCGCTTCTATCCACAAAATTAATTGCGATGCCTTAATACAATTTACAAATATTTATCAACCGGACGTTATCTTCTATTTCCATTCATTTTCCTTTCAATTCTATTTTATTTACTTATCAATAACCTTAATTCAATACTCTTCACTTCCATCTTTATATAATTTACCTAATCACGTTTTATTTTGGTTTTTGAAGAAATTGTAATTTTATTGAATTCAATTTTCTATAAAGTGCGTGTGGTTAGTGAAGAGAAAATAGCGAATAGCCCATCGTCACAGTCTTCCACACAACTCTAACGATACCTCAGTTTCAAAAGATTTCATGACCTAGATCACAAAAATATTCTTTTTCAAAAAATTAAATCTTCCGCAAACTAGAAATAACTTAAGTATAGAATGCTAAAACAGAACAAGAAAGAAAAAAAATTGTTTCTTTTGATAGAGAAATTTTTCCCTTATAAAAGAATAATTCCACATTCCTAAGAGGTTTTTTCGTCCCATAGGTTTACTAAGTAACTATCTCTTGGAATGCAAATGCCATCTACAATAAATCTTTCAATGCTAAAGGTTTTATAAATAAATACAATCCAGACCCTGTCCTTCTACAAGAAATCAATTTTTCATCCCGTAACAGGCATAAAATATCAAGCTACCAAACATCGCTTTCTGCATTTTAATTTAAATCTTTTTTCTCCTTTAATCCATTTGCTCTTTTAAAACCTCTGCCTTCCTAAATTACTGCATCTATAAAATATTTTTAAATCATAAAATTAAACACTTTTCTTGTTAAAGGGATATTTTCTTTGAAAATAAAAAGTTCTGGTCAAGGCGAATTTAATATGTACTGTGTTTTACTATGTTCCCTATTGCTAGCTTAAGACCTCTGCGATGTCAAAAAGTCAATCAAATCTTGTAGAAAGGTTGTGAATACATGGCAGATTTTTTTATGTAAAATAAATTTAAACTTTTGACATTGAATGGCAGAAGTAACGTGCATCTGTCACGCCTACACGACCGCTCTTTAGAGAAGGCATTAGAACTCAAACCCACTACTAACTAGATGGTGGATACAACTCTTGTCTATGTTCTTGTGACTATGACCACACACGACTACTACAAATGGGAATAAGTGATGTTTAGTGGTATTTAAGAAAATTTCAAAAACTTTATTTGCTAATATCTGTATACTTTAAAATGATTTCATATATATATATATAATGGACACGAGGTTGTTTTTTTCAATGTAACGTTGTGCAAATATTTCCAAAATAACGCGAATAAAACCACGAGGTCCCCAAGACGTAAGAACATAAGTAATGTAAGAGAAACTGACCCAAAAAGAAATCAAAAGGATAAAAAGAAACTTTATTGAAGAAGTAACATGAAACACGCAATGCGACTGAAGGCTGAAGTAACCATGTGACAGGTGTCCAGCCAGAAACATCCAGCCTATAGTAGGGGATATGATCTCCCCTGACAGCTATGAAGGTTTCACATCATCTGGCCATACTTAGTATGTGGTTGTCAATGAGTTGTAGTGGCATTGCAGCTCATTCGTTTTGTATCGCCAATAGGAGTTCCGGAATCGTTACTGGCGGTAAGTTACATGCTGACAAGCCTCTCCCTATAAGGTCTCATAAATGTTCGATAAAATTTAGATCTGGAGACCATGCCGGCCAATCCATGCGTTAAATATTATCACTGTCTAACTCATCCAGTGAGCGATTTCGACAGCTAATGTGTGATGAGGTGGTGCATTACCGTCTAGGAAAAGGTAGTGCGAACCTATAGCACCTCTAAAAAGATGCACATACGGAAGGAGAATCTCGTTACAAAATAGCAGGGCCAGAGGACTGAATTTCCTTCGAAGATGTGAAGATCTGTACGGCAACTAAGCATGATATCTCCCCAAACGAGAAAATTGCAACCTTCAAACCGGTCTGGAGTTCGGATGTTTTTTATCATTCGTTTCAAAGGATATTTTGAAAAATAATTTTTTCATGAATTTACTTTTGTGATAATTAAATTAGAAGTTCCGTGAAAAATTCAAGAAATTCGTTCAGAACGTATAGAATTTTCAAAATTATGTGCTTCTTCATGGAATATATGTTTCTATTCTTTCTATAGAATATATGTTTCTTCCCATAACACTTCTTTTAGATGTATTATTCTAGACTTTTATATTTATAACGCGAAACCAATGGAAATAATGTTTATCAATGAGGATTAAATAAAATATGCATCTGAATTAAAAATAAATAAACTCAAAAAAGGGAGAAGCCTTTTTAAACAGTAAGCGTAAATGAAATATCATGATATTCTATGAACGAAATATGATACACAGCAATGATTTCTAAGTACAATTAGGCCTCAATATCGATTAATATCAGTAGTAACCGACCTTTTGGGAATAACCGTTTAGGGTGTTTTTAATATTATATTTCACATAATGATAAAGACTGTAAATGAATTGCTTGAAAACTTTTGAGGTGCTAGCGACCATTTCGAAGTGTTCAGCAGATAAAAAATTGCAACCTTTTTATTCTTTGACAAAACAAATTATATCTCATACATCGCTTTCAGTTACAAGAAATTTATACTCCTCGCCAAAACTAGTTAGGCAATGAGCTTAGACTGCAAATTCCTATAATGAATCAAATGAAAACGGGAGATCACGTCATTTATGGTTTATTTGTTTCAAACATTTATTTTATTACAGTGGTGAAGACTTTTGTCCCTTTTATACTTATAACCTATCGTCCCAAATGAGAAGTGTAATTTATCATAATTTCCTTTCAAAGAGTTGAATGGTGGGTTGCACTCACCATGATAACCGAATTACTCAGTAACAGGATAAAATTGCAGAAATGTCTTACTTTCACAATGAACCTGATCAGATTTAAAAGTTTTCGTAACGACAAACATTGTAAAGCGCATTACGATGTATCAAGTATTACTTCATTCTAATTTAGGTGTTCTGTGCAAAAATATTTATATTTCACTTTTCTGCAAATTTTTTCTTGATTGGCTGGGTTGAAAATGCACTTTCAATTTAGGCAAGTTTCAAATTTGTCTCTCAATGGAAAGAAATACTTCTAAATCAAATATACATTGATATACTTTGAAAATAACAATTGATCAAAGATAGTAAATTAAATGGGTTTATTTGTTTGCCAACCTAATTACTAAATAGAAAAATGAAAATAATCAAATGTTTAACTTACGTGAAGTCTAGTTTTACGTTGCTTGTGTGGATCGGAACCCACATAACACTACCTCAACCGTATCCAATTAAATTTATTTTATCACTAAAAGCTGTACATTTAGTAAACCGAAACGGAGTTTTCCAATCAGTCTATACAATGTTTTTTTTCTAAATATGTTTTCATAGAGTCTCTATTAACATCTTGAAGGTTGAAAGAGTAGCATGGGATCCAAGATCTTAGTTCAGTATTCTTATTCTCTGTAGATTATCGATAAACACCTAAGCAATTGTTTAATGGAAAATGCAAGAAGAACAGACAACATTTTGACAAACATTTAAGCTAAATTTTAATAATACAATACTTAGAAGGAAATTTTAAAATAAAAGCTTACACGAATCCTTACATGCAAAAAGGCCCGAAGTCTTTTTAAATTAGAAGTAAAATTCCAATTTTAATAGATAAAAAAAAAATAGAAAACGTGAGTCATGCACCATATAACATAAAATATCGGCAAGTGAAATTGAAATAAGGTGCAAATGTTTAATAATCCTTTATATCAGAATTCCCAAAACATTTATTACATTACCAATAAGGTGACTACAAATAATAATTACATTAGCTATAGTATGAAAAGTTTTAAAATTGAAATATCATTGAAATCAACAAAATTTTAACTTAATTCAAAAATAAATATCCAGAAAAGTTGAACTACATAAAATTAAAATTTAATTTCAGCTGTTCAAAATAAAAATTCTGAATACAATGAATGGTACATATGCCTATAAACAGACGCTATGCCTATATTCATGAGAGTTTTCTCATTTAGGCTACACTCACACTAACAAGCTATCTTTGTAATCCTGAAGTTGTACGGTAGCTATGGATTTTTTTAAATTAATAAATTAATAGATCTGAAAATTTAAAATCTTACAATACTCTACAAAGTTAATAATTCTTATGATAAATTGACCAAGTTGTAAAATATTTCACAATTCCAAAAGGCTCTAGGAGAAATTTTCGATGCTATAAGATGCGTTTTCAAAAATTATTTGAAAATTTTTGTACAATAAAGACTTAAGTAAAAAAATTGTAAACAAATGTGGAAATTATAGCAGAAAAAGCAACTTCTTAGTAATAAAACTGTCAAAATATAAAAATCAGAGGTCAAATCCAAAGGAATTAGAATTCAATATACTCCAAAATTCTTCTGAAGAATCCTCAAAGTATAGGATATCAAAGTATTTTCTTAGAAAGTAGTGCAATTCCCTATTCTTTATATGGAGATATTTAAAGGTCTGTATATGAGTGGTTAAAAAAATATTGGTATCTGTTAATACATTCATTTTATGTTTTTTAAATAAATTTACTTAAGTTTAAAGTGTGATCGTGTTTAAAGTATTAGTTAAAAGAAATTTATACTTTTTATGATCTCAAATGTGAACTTAAACACTTTCAAAGTCAACAAAATGTTAAATTACAATGTGTATGAAATTTTAAATATTGGATTTCAATTGAATCAAATGCCTTTTTGATTTTTGAAATTTCTAAATATGTTAAGAAACAAAAAGTTTTTGTTTCAATATTTCTTCGGGTTATGCAATTTAAATTACTTTAAATACAACTTTATAATAAAATGTGCCAATTTTATCATTTTGAGAGAGTTTTTAAAAATAGTCATGATGTATTGAAGGAATATAAAGTGATAGATATCCATGATATCGTTGAATTTTTCGGATGTGAAAGTCCTGGTATGATGATTTAATGGTGCTAGTATAATATTTTTAAATCTTCATTGTCTTTCTCTTCTGGGGGTAAAATCTAGTGTTTTAAACTCCACATTTTCATCAAATGAATTCTTATATAACATTGCCCATGGTTTGGATTTAGAGCTAATCATACTTATCAACTTCAAGTTAGTGAACAAACAGAACGCACAATAAGTTAACGGGAAAATATCAATAAACGAGGAAAGTGTAAAATTCCAGTAAACGAAAGAGAATTTCAGTACTATAATTTTCTGAACTGAATTCCATATCTTTGCTGACAAAATTAACTCTGAAAACGATCAAGAAAATTTTGGATTAGGTATTGCTACCTCAGTCGTTATTGAAAGAATTATTGCCAGTATTTTAAGAACATCCCGGGATTTATCAAAAGACTACCAAACATTCAATTTGAAAAAACACTAACTGAAAAGAAAAACACATTACTTGAGGCAATAATAGACCCAAATAATGATTAGGACTAATCATCACTTCCCCTTTAAGACTTTTTAACTTTCTTCAATAGTCCTTGAACTAATTTGTTCCCCTTTTCTAGCAGCTTGTTCAGTACATCACCTTCCTGTCAACGAAAATTACAGCAAAACTCAGGACTCATCATTTAATTTTCCGTGTATTTCTTTGACTCTTCAAGCTTCCATTAGACATTTCAATGACTAACTACTCAGCATGATAAATCTTCCGCACACAACCGTTATTCATAACTGCAGCAAGATATGGGCTTGAAGGTCATAAGCATCCCAGGTGTCCGCAGAAATCGACATCAACGTCGGCTGTCATTGAAGTTATGATGAATATATTTTTAAACGTTTTACAGACAATCCCATTCCAAGCAATTTCCAATGAATATAATTAAACCTTCAGTAATTTTGAGTAGTTAAAGAATTATTACGATGCAAGAAGATCAAAATATTTCTGTAATTGGATATGTGAATATTGTTGTTCCAATATGACATTAAATTATAATAAATGTTACTTTTTACATTGTGATATACTATCTGTAATTCCAAATCAAGTAAATCTGTTTGTTATGAAATCATGCAGTCAAAATAAAATTCACTGTTCGGATTATTATCCTTATCTTTACGAAAATTGTTAAGTCATTCTTGTATCCGTATAAACATGGTTCAATTCATAAAAATGAAATAAAAATTATCCAGATCGTTACTGGCTGGTCCTCCTTGTGGCAGTCCCTTGATTTGCTTGAATATTTTTTTACTAAAAAAAATAAAATTTTTGTACAAGAATAACGGAAATAGACTCTTAAATTTGTTAAATTTTGCGGTACTTTTTAAATTATGTATATTGTGCTAGATTAAAAGGATCACAATCATATCTTTTAGATCTATTAGCTTTTGTTCGTTCTCAAGTGCTTAGCGAAGGTTGCATAACGAAGTTGAAATGTTTGTTGAAACACCAGAATAGAGTGCTAAGTTAAGCTAATTAAGAGTAAGTTCTGTAAAGAAAAAAAAATAATTTTTCAATTTGAAGTTCGATAAATCGTACTCATTTAACATTTTTAATAAAAATATATTGTATTAATTAATTTCCTTAAGCAAACATTATTTTCATTATGAAATAAGTAGTAAATATTAAAGCATAATTATAAATAATACGACATAAAAATATTAAGCTTGTTAGTACATGAATATTAAGTAGCCTAAATTCCATCAAATTGTCTATGTTCTATTCTTAAAATTATTCTGAAGAATTTGCATAAAATATATTTCCGTATTTCCTAAATTTTATTATTAGAAAATGTTGATGCCAAACAAAACTCTTTGAAAAAAAAAAGTGCGTAATCAGAAATAAGGATTCGGTTTAGTTAACAACATGGTTTAAAAATAAATAAATATTTCAACCACTAAATGGATGTTGGGAATAATCTAATGATGAAATTTACTGGAGAAAAATAAATATTCAAATTGTAAATAGAAAAGTGAAAAAAAAATTGTTTTTCAACGATGTCGTTCTAGAAGAGTGTTATTTGTGACATGTAAAGATAGTTTTGAACCACAGACAACTATTTTCTTCTACTATTCACAATATAATATGGAAGGGCGCTAAAACTCAATTTTATTTTACGTTACATATACTTGTCGTTATACGATTTTTTTCTCTCAATTTGGCCGAATACGTTCTTTCCATTAATTCTAGCTTTCATTATAATAAATAACTAAAAAGAATTTTTTTTTTTTCCAAATGAAAACAATTTGAAAAATAAAACCATAAGTCAAAGATAAGGGAATAATTGGTTTTCGTTGTCAGGAAGGCAAATTATACTAAGTAAAAGAAATGAAGATAAACAAGTGATTAGATTATTAAAATTTAATATTATGCTGCTACATGTGTCGGAAAGGTGAGTTTGTTTCAATTCACACAACTCAACCTGGAGGACTTGCAGGACATATTTAACAAGCAGCAGCCTCTGCGACGTTGGATGAATGAACACTAGAGCTCGTGATCGAATAGAACACCATTGACCATTTTATGAAAAGAAACTTAAATAAGAAATGATAAGCTCCTTTGAATAATTTACATTCGCGATTCCTTGAAAATATCTAAATACTTGTATTCATGTATATAAATAGAAGAAATTATTCTAAGAAAATGGAAAATTCTCAGAGAAATAAACAATGTACTTCAAAGAGATATCACAAATGTTATTTAATGAAAAGTCATTACGGTAAGCACATGGAACGATAGCGTTTTTTATGCAATATACCCGTACATCAAACAAGTTTTCATAGAATCTCTAAGGATATCTTTGATTGTGGATAAGGTGAGAGAGGATTCAGTTTGGAAAGTGGAAACTACTGATTCCTGCTTAAAAGCTCTGGATATATTTTGAGAAGGATTAGTTTAGTTTAGTTTTTATTAACGTCGCACTAGAAGCAACACGAGGGCTATTGGCGACGGACCTCGTAATTTTGAACCACGGTCAAGTGACGAGGACGACACCTGAGCTGGCACCCCCCCTCTCCTAACATCCACACCACGCCAACGGGAGGACTTTGGGCCCCGAACAGATTTAACGTGCATCAGCCCCGGCTACACGGCGGGTCTTTGGTGGCCAAGGATCGAACCCGCGACTGAACGAAAACCGCCAGCCGCTATCCACGACCTTGACCACTAGGCTACCTCGGCCCCTATTTTGAGAAGGAAGTGTTTTGAGAAGGAAGTGTTTCTAAGAAACGACAATGTCAAACATAGATAAAACTCAGTGCCCAGAAATGGCAACAATGTATACATGAAATCATTGGAAGTGAATAGTAAGTCAAATTAGCCCTCACTGTCTTATTTTTTTTTTATTTAGTGAACGTTTCCAGTATAAGTGGTGAAGATGTTAACGGCTTTTAAAAGATGAAAGTGTGAAATAGGAACAAATAATAAAGTATCAAGCAAGTAATACAAAATGAATGAATAAGGTGATATGATGGTGTTTTTCGTTGAATTGTAAGTATCAAATACATTTATTTATATTCAATTTTCAGATTATTCTTTACGCTTCTTTTTAAAATATTTTTTTCTATTTTATAAGCTTTATCCATACCAAACAATTTTAAAAAAGAAATAATTCCTTTCAAAAGCGAATATTTGGAAAAGTGAAAGGATTCAGGACATTACTTGGAATCTATGGAGTACATTTAAAACCAAATCACTGCGCATGTGTAGAAAATCATCATCCAGTGAAAAGTAATGTAATTGCAGCCGTATTGTATAAAAAAAATTAGAAACTGAAGATATGTAGTTTTTTTTTTACTATGGTCCCATTAAAAGCAAAACACATTCCCTTACCTACAAATATAATAACCTTTAAATCTAGACAATTATTGGGGATAAATTCAGTGTTTCCTTTTTAAATTTGCACATGAAACCATTCGTAGATCTTAAAATCCCAGATTCATTATTCCTACGGAAGCTAATTTTCGAAACGATAGGTCTCCTTTAGAATAAGGACTCAAGCTAGGGATAGGTTTGAATATTGTCTGCCACGAAACACCAGGATGTGATCTTAACTAATGAACACTTCCAATCTGTTAAGTAACATTTCGTGTAAAAATAAATATTCCTAAATAGTTCAAGGAAAATGAACAAGTTGAACAAAATGTTGTGCGAATACTTTTTTTTGTTTTTGTGTGAATTCAATACCAATTTCGTCATCGAACGGGCAAATTTAACGTGCATCAACCCAGCTACACAGTGAAGCTTTAGAAGAGTCATTGGGACTCGAACCCACAGCTGGCGGTCATGACTACTCAATATAAAACAAATGCAAACAAACTATTGCGTACTTCAAAATATAAAAAAAATTGTGTTAGGAAACTTATTTAGGTATAAAAAAATTAGCGTCCTTTAGCTAATTTCTGCTAACATTAATTTTTTTTCTCGTAATCGTATTCTTCGTTTAGAAGAAAATAAATCATCAACTCTGAAGGCATTTATTATATAACACAGTGTGCTCCTAAATAATTTATTAAAATCGAAGTGGCTTTCAAATGCGAATTGTACCATTTGCTAAACACGTATAATGCTTATAACCAGAGTCGGAAATTTCACAATCAGACAGAATGGGAGGAACTGATAATTTTCGTTTGAATATTGCAGGTCACACAGCGATCTTAATAAGAGGACCACCTCAATCTTTCAAGTAATATTACTAGTAAGAATTGTGAATATTGAAATACTACACCACTATAAAAAGGAAAATATACAACATACATAAATTGAAAAATTCGATGGGTATTTCTCTCTCTTTCTCTTTTTTTTGGTACAATTTAAAAGCATTTTGCCTGGCATTTAATAGGCAGATTTAATGCGTATCGTTCTAGATACACATAAAGGCTTCAGTTGAATCAGGCATCTAGCCCGTGACAGATCTGAAGCAATGAGACTATGAAACCATGCTAGTGGCTACTGTAGCCAACAATTCAATACTTTATTCGTAGGTTTTTTTTTTTTAAAAATTGAAGTAATTCAAATATTCGACTTCAAAAACTACGTGAAAATGAAAGAAATCGGAAAATCCATTTAGGACTTACAATCAACTACTTTTAAAATTTTCTACGAAATTCGTCGAAAACTTAGCTTAAAACTAAATTGCAAAATTACCTTTTTATATAAAATGCCGTGTCATTAATTACTCATTAACTCTAACAATCACTTATTCACAAAACTAGAATTCTATGAAAGTAAACATTCAAACTACTGCCAATTCGACAAAAACAGTTACAATTTAGCAAATATAACTTTAACATTATCTTACAATATAATATTTACAATTATTAGAAGTATTTTAATTACAATGATTTAATAATTACATCGTAATTCGTTATAAGCAAAAACTGTCGTCAGAAAAAATGCGAAATCTTTTCTTCAACTAAAATACGAAAATCGAACGGAATTTAAAAAATGTTTTAAATGCATACCACCACTTCAACTAGTGATAAAATAACATCTACTTTGTTCAAACAATATGGGTTGCTGTAACATTCTTGTCATACTAGAATGAAGTCCCTTCAACATGCTCCTTGATCACTTTCCTTTAAGTTTTAGTAATGGTTTTAGGGGCATAGTAATGAGAGAGATTTTAACACATATTTGAAGTATTCAATGTAGAAAGTTATTTCAGCTTCCAATATATATCGACTAAATAGTTTTTGTGTGAGCTGATTCGCCAAGCAGGATGCTTTAAGTCTTTTCCTTAGAACAAAACCTTCTAAAGCCGAATCATTTTATTTTCTTGTATAAGTGAAGTTCTTGTATGTCTTAGACGATGAATGTAAAATAAATTCAAAAAATACCTAAATCATAGTTTTAGGTTTTGGATTGCGCGAATTAATTTCAAGTGAAAAGTGTTTTGGATGAAAAATACTAATGCCTTAATAATCATTTTTTATAAATTTTTGATCAGAATATGATGACAAAATGTGTTAGTCTTAAGTAAATCGATATTTTATTTTAGATGATAAAAAAAAATCACCAAAAGTGAAATATATAACAACATTTTCTGCAATTGATATTTTATATATTTAAAAGGAAGATAAACAATTTCTAAGAAATAAATGTCTTCAACTTTGCACCATGCATTACCTTTCTAATAAATTAGGCTTTGATACCTCTTGTTCTTCTTAGTGTGATTGGAAACAGAAAAATTGCAACTTTCTTATTCATTGTACGTGAATAACATCATTATCCTCCGTAATATTAAAATATACATATACATTGCTAGCCATCCAAAATACAACGCCAGGAAGAACAAGAAAATAAAAGCCGAGTTTATTAGAAAAATAATGTACAGTACAAAGATGATATATTTAAAAACACGGCCTTCTTCACTTTTTCCAAGTGAGGAAGACGGTGTAATAAGTATTGCGTTTTACTTTAACGACTGACAATAACCGCTGTTTCACATGCGGTGACCACACTTAGCAAGTTCAATAGGGGTCCCCCTTACATCCGGACAAGGCCCTCATTAGACTGCCGGACGGAAAAGAAAGAACAAGAAACATTTACTTCTCATGAAATTTTACATTTTAGAGTACAATTACCCTGGGTACTAAGTGCACCCCCGCATCAAATGGCCCAATTTTACAGGTATCGATTCCTTCCCCATTTGGAGTGCTCTAGACTAAAAGCTAGTTTATTATTTTCAGCTTTAGAAACCTAAACAAAGGATTATGTCCCTTTGTTTTGTAAGAGGCGTGGCAAATTCATTAGACCCGAAATTCCGAAGAAAATGGACATTAGAGTTTTACAAAACGTTCGACAAGAATGTCGTATTTGAGGACATTGCAATACTTTTTTACTTTTTGGGAGCATGTGAAATGCTCCCAAAATGTTCATTTCCGTAGTAAATGCGACAAGCACTTTATCTTGTAAATTTCAACTTCAGTATTTTTAATTAATTGTAATAAATTAGTGTAAATAGTACTTTCTAGGTATTATATCACTTTACGCAAGCTGAACAAAACAACCAGCCAAACACACATCAGTAATGAATGAAAGCGACTTTAGATCTCTTATTGCGGAATGAACACTCGTAACTTTTGATCAGAAATTGGAATTAATTAACATTACTTCCAAACTTTCTACGATATACAAAATAAATATTTCATTATGTAAATTACACTCTCAGCCAAAACGGCCAAGAGCTCATAACCAAACTTCAAATACATATAGATAAGATCACATACAACCATTCATTTTCGGTTTATTTATTTTTAGTATCTATTTCACTATAGTGGTGAAACATTATGTTTCTTGAAAATGCTATATTTTACATTATAAAGCTTTTTGTTGAAAAAAATTATAGTACCCTTATTTGATTTTAACGAAAAAGAAAAAAAAATTATAATCCAGAGAGTATCAAAATTCTAAATATAAAGTTTGGCAGTAGAACTCGAACTCGTAAGTGGAATGGAATAACGTCGGCCATTTAGCAATAATTGGCGAAAGTGATGTTCTAAATAACCTATATTAATTATCCCTTGAAATGTGCGAAATATTTCGTTAAAATAATATCGAAAATTCCCAAAATTATAATAACTGGACAAAGAAGCATTTAACTTGACAATTCGTATGCATGTCTAGCTCTGAAGTAAGCTCAATGGGCCTATTACCAATAAAAATAAAAATAATATTAATGTGTTCTCTCTCATAAATAATGAAAAATAAATAAAATGAGACGTAGAATTGGCAACTGGGTCACTTGATTGAAAAAAATTATTTCTGCATCCTCCTTTAAGAATACTTGTTAGAAATTGTTTCTTTAAGAAAATATTTAAAGTATTTCACTAGATAAAAATTTAAAAAAAAAAACGATATCAGAAGAAACCTTTTTTTTTCTTCTTAATATAATCATAAGCTTTTAAATTACTATCAGGAAAAATATCTGTCATTAAAATAACACGCTTAAAATAAATGAAAAAAATAATAATAAAGATTGTCTCTTGAATGAATGTCACGTCAAGCTTGTGGCTAAAGCTTTTACTATTCAGAACGAACGAAATCTCTTTTTGCAATATTGTCGCAATGAAGAACGTTTTCATAGAGGTTCTATGGAAAATGTAAGGGTTGAAAAAAAATGGTGACAAGGAACTCTAAGAACTTATGATGGCAGTGGTAGCCTAGTGGTCATGGTTCAGACTTGCGGTCGGTGTTGTTTTAGTCGAGTCTTTGATTACGGTCCCGATGCCGCTAAAGATCCACCGTTGCGCTGATTCACTTTAAATCTGTTAGAGATCCATGTTCACCTTTTGGCTTGGTGTGGAAATATGGATGGGAGGTGTCAGTTTGTGTATCGTCCTCGCCGCTTGATCGATGTTCAAATTGCGAGGTCCGTCGTCAGTTTCCCTCGAGTTACTTTTCAATGCGACGTTAATAAAACAAACACAATCTTTGGTGAAATTGCTCTTGCTACCCAAATATTACTCATAATCTCCTGAAACTTATCACGCAGAAAATATTTTCAAGAAAATATAAAAAAAATTTATATTACATTCAATACTAACACAGGCAGCAGAGATGTTAAATGAACCTGAAAAATCATAATATCAGTCACAATTAAATGACTTTTTTAAATATGTTTATTCAGTATACATGTCTTGAATATTGGCGTAGCAATTGGCTGTTTTTTAACATGTAAAATAATAAAATAATAAAGTAAATAAAAATATCATTGTAAATAATAAAAATAAATGTAAATTCCAGGATCATGATAAAAAAAAATTCCTTGTGCTATTATATAGAATTGATTACATGGATGTGTATTCAATCTTTAAATTATTATCTGCCCTTTTGCATAAAATATTATTTTCTGCTTTTATTTTTTTCATTTAAAACAAAGAAATTCTATAAAAACAAAAATGTGCCTTAAATTATGTTCCAAGATATTTTTTGAATTGACTGGTGAAATTTTTAAAAAGATTTATCACTACACGTACACTGAAAATAATCCTCCAACAAAATGTTTTGAAATTCTTGTCATATATTGTATAAATGGAAAGAAATTAATGATTATTATTTTATATTACGTTTTCCCAAAATTACACGTGATAACATTTATCTAAGGATCTCATCATATTGAACAAAAGTAAATTAACGATCATAAATCCAAACTATCTTTACCAAGCTTTCATTAAATTAATTAAATTATATTACAGCTGTGTTTAATTTTATTTGCAGAGGCCAACACTTTCAAACTCCGGTTTATCTAGAAAATGAACATTCGAATCAATGATGGACAACTGCAGGCCACGAAGCAACAGGAAGTGAAACATTGAATGATCCCTGTTTTTCAAGTGTTACATCCTGTCCAAATAGGGTGCTTTATAAGAATCGTAAGGTAAGGATGTTCTTGTTTGCTTATGAAACACTTCAGTAAAGAGAGAAAGCTGTAACGAATTGCAGATGTCTGACCAAAAAGTGGACCGCACTGCTCATCAAAGGCATATTGTGATAGAAAGTATGTACAAACTCCAATTACGAGAACACTTTAATCTGACGTAGATGGGAGACTCTTAGGTTTACGGCGCTGCTAAACATAAGTCTATTGCATACAGAGTTATACAGGGTGATAGGAAAATCTGGTAAAATCTTCAACATGTCTAATAGTACACACCAAAACTAAGATTTTCATCAAAGAATGCATTGTCTAAAATGAAACGTGAACAATTTTGCGCGTTTTGAAATGGCTTCCCCTCAAACGATAAAATAGAATTCTTGCTGCGATTTATAGGGAGAAAAAAACAACATGCATGCAAAATTAACCTGGGAAAGAAGAAAAAACCGTTAGTAAATTTGCGTAGCAGTGAACGAAAGGCGTCGACGTTAGCCTTATAAAGTTATTCCAACGTACAACATTTGGAACTGTTGCAACGTATGGGATAACCGCACGCTTTGGGAAAATTTAAAAAGAAACAAACATGCATTTCATTTAAGGAGTTGTCCACGGAAGTACCACAGAAGCAGCACGAATATATGGTGAGCACTTTCCCAACAGACGGTTGGCCAATCCTAAAACATTTTTTACGTTTGTTTCAGCAGTCCTGCTCTTGTTTCCCGGCCTGGTACAAGTCGTACAAAGTCTGTTTTCGGCAAGTATGTCAAACTCGAAGTCCATTGAAAACATCTTTAAATTCTAGACAACACATCTAATAAAAATTTACTTAAGATATTGTGGCTTAATTTTTGAAATTTCTAATTATATATAATTATACTGGTAATGAACCACAGCATTAGCCGATGAATAATTAGTTGTCATATTGAATCAACACATATTACATATACAGGGATATTTTAGCAAACGATAAAGCAATAATTCTTACCACGTGATCAGACTTCTACTTATAATTCTTTGTGTGCCTTAAATTAAATAATCCGCTTTGAGAGAACTAGAAATTTGTTACTCTGGGAAATTATTCTGTATCACGTAAGTGAATATTCAAGAAAAAATATTGACATGCTTTACAAATTTTATTGTTTTGTGTTAAGGATTACTCATCTATTTCAGGCTCTTACATTCAATATATTTATCTGAACCAGGAGGTGGTAAACAAATTGAAGGAAAAATTGATGACGAACAATAGTTCTTCCAAGATAAGTGGAAATTACTGTAATTTTGCTGTTACGTAAAAGACAAAGAAAGAAACACAATTACGTACATACATAAGAAAGTTATTAATATATAATAATAATAAGAAGAAAGCTATTGTTAATAAATACATAAATCTTTCAATGAAAAATATGTACTGTGATAGAAATCACGCTTAAATTAAAAGTACACCTACTACATAAATAGAAGAAATAATTAACACCACATGACTTTTACTTTTTTCAAATCGGAACGTGGCCAGACATGTGTTTAATACTCCTAGCTTACGGTTTCTTCTTTCCCAGGTTACAGGTGTGTACACGCATGTGTTCTTTTCCTCCCGATGAATCTCATTAGGAATGATGTTTCAACGTTCGTGTAGATTCTTTAAAACGATCTATCTCTTTTCATTTTAGACGTATTATTTGTGAAAATCATTTGTATTTATCACTTGTAAAGGTTTTCTCATCTTTTCTGAATCCCCCTGTTTAAGATAAAGTTTTTTTGTTATTTTTTCACTAAATTTATTTTTCTAAACTCTAAAGACATACATTAAAAAACAAAAACGAAGTAAATAAAAAAAAACTGGAGAATAATTATTACAAATAATTAATTTACAAATCTGATATTTTTTAAAATGTAATTCCTCTATAGTAAAAAAAATATTCGAAATAAATAAGCTGAAATGAAAGTGCTTTTTGTAATTCTTGTTGATCGTAGTCGGGTTCTTGACAGAGTCCTTAACCAACAATTTTTGACGCAGTGCGTAATATCTATATTCAAAGCAATTTATGAGGTATGATGGAATAATATGTTGCGTAAGTATGAAGATAAATTTATCTTTTCAGATATAAACGTTGTACATCATCACTTATAGCATTTTGCTAATGCCGATAAAAATGATATAATTAATGCAAGTGATTTCTTATAAGCATTATAATCGAAAAGGGAAAAATCTTGAAATGCAATACATTTCTAATAGATATTTTGACTTATTTTATTTATTCCAAACAATAATATTTGATCTTCTATTTTAGAAAATGCAATTTTTCAAGAAAATGTACAAAATTCTTAAATTTCCAGATATATTTTTAAATAAATAATTAAAAAGAATTTTTAACAAATCAAACTAAGTCTTTGGACAATTTGTACCCCTTTCACAAGAAATGTCATTTAAAAATCAATTGCAATTACTTTTTTCATAATTTCACACGATTAATGCTGAACAAATGAGGACATAAAAAGTGTGGCATTTCCTAAGATAAACATAATACATTTCAGAGAAATAGTATTAATTTTAATCCTTATTACCATATTAGAATAGTCGTAAAATAGCGCATTCTTTGTTCTATCAACACTCTTTTTTCTTTAATTTTCATACTAGAATATAAAATCCTAAAATATGTTATGATTCTTTTCTGGGAGATTTAATTAAAGATTTGGAAAAATCCTTGAGCTTAGTTTTGAGAAAAAAAATGTCGGAACCTAATTGAATGACAGATTATAATATGTTAGATATATTTCTTTAAAAAGTGTTTGCGATGTACTTGTCGTAATAAAATTCATCATACACATACACTAGCAAAAACAGCACAAAAAATAATTAAATTGGACAGAGAAATGAGCTTGTGTTTCATTTTATTGGTTTCATGCGTTTTTCATTTTTAGAGTTAAGTATTTAACCTCTACAAACAGACTCCTTTTATATCGCTATATTTTTGTACAAAAGTAAATGCATTTTATTGTTTTTTTATTTGTATTTTTCAACAGGCTTAATTCTTAATTTTTTTCAGTTTAAAAACACCTTTAATATAAAGAGTAAAACGCTTTGCAATTTCATATTCGAAGAAAGAATTAATTCTTTGCAAATTCCAACCTGTAAATAAGGAAAGTAGCTCAAGAAAGATGGAAAGAAATTTTCAAAAAGTGACATATTTCTCACAATATTAATTGATATTTGTTCAACAAACGAAACATTGTAGAAAATTCTCATACATTACAGAAACGAATCTCATACATTACAGAAAATTCCCCAATTCTTTATTTAGTAAAATAATCGAGTTTGAAACTTACACTTAACTTCATTGTCAATATTGCACAGAACACATATGCGACTACAAAATTGGATTCCGAATCGGTAACAACATGAGACCGGTAATTTTTGGTGCATTTATCTCTATATTATTTCATACTATATGGGTGAAATGTTTTGCTTTATTACTAACTTAAAGTGTGGAGCTATTTTATATAATATTCAGCATATAATGAAGAAATTCTGTTTTGACCTTCATTCATCACTTAATTCTACAGATCTCTTTCAGTCTAATTAAATAGTCAGTATTTATTAGACACCAAATGAAGAAACGTAAGAACAATACAAAACACTTTTGAATAACTAGATAACAAATAAAATAAAACTCTCGAATTCGGATTAATTCGTCAATTCTAGATTATGCTCATATAATGATATGTTAGCTTGCAGAATCACAATCTTGATTCAAACACTTCTCGTAAAAAGACGATTCTTGTCTCAGATTTTATCTAAGATTCGTTTTAATACAAAAGCTTCAAAACGATGTTTTCATACACTTACAGATATTTATCAGCCTTTCGTTATCCTCCTTCTCCCTTCATTTTCATTTCAAATCAATTTCATTTATATATAAATATCTCTAATTAAATTCACTTCATTCCTTATCCTCATCTAATTTACAGAATCATATTTCATTTTGGTTGGGAAGAAACAGCAAATTACTGTAAAACCTCTGAGGTTAATGAAAAGAAATTCACATATAGCCAAATGTAACAAGTTTAGAAAGATGATACCGAAGAACAGAAATGTTAATCGTCTTTTTTTTTAATATAGAGTGAAATAATTTTTGTAAATTAGTTCTTCAAATAAGTTGGTTTAAATGACTTATGCATTGAACAAAATATTCTAAAAAGTGAATTACTTCAAAATAAATGATATACATATTAGGAATAATGTTACATTCTAGTAGAATATATTGTTTTGAAAATTCATAATATATTAATCTCAATTCTAAAATCTTTTTAATACAAATGTTCCTATAATTAAGAAATATGAAAATTCACAATGATGTAAAATATATATAAATACATAAACGTGAACTAAATACATAACTATATGATGTGTGTAGAATAGCATATCTATAATATACATCTTTTACCAGATGTAAATTATATCTTTTACCATTTTATACATCTTTTACCAGACAGAGATGTAAAAAAAATTTAATATTTACTAAGCAATTTTTAATGATGTATTATACTATGGTTTATGATTTATACTATGGGAAAATTAAACAATATAATTGCAACTGAAATTTCGAATTTTTCAGTGAAGTATAAATTGCATGCAATCAATAAATGCCATAACCTCTGAGTGTTTATGCCACTGTGTGCTTGCGTGTGATGCATACCATCGCAAAAAAAGCACACACACACAAAAACAAAAAAACAGCATAAGAACGAATATTTTTTCTACAATCTTTAGCAAAAAAAATCATGCTTAATTTTGATTAATTAAAAAATCATCATGTTCTTGATATTTATTTTTTTCCCTTATAAACAAACTTTTTTAAACAATTTTCGACATTTTTGTGTGGGACACATTTCGTCTTTTACAAATTCACACTTTAAGAAACAACAGGGAAAATAGAAATACTCTCAAATGCAATTTTTTTGGAAAAAAGTACTTAAATAACCATATTTTAGAGGAGTAATTAGAAAACAGATATTTCTAAGGAAATAATCTATCAATACCACCTTTCCATTAACCTCTCAGCATATCATACTTTTTGCCAAAAGCAAGCAAAAGGTTCTCATGAACAGAATGTTTTCAAAAGACCAGGCATCAAATGTCGATATTTGTCGCTTATTTATTCCATTTCATATTCTTATTATAGTGGTAAGACTTTCATCCTTTCACAGCTTCACTTTCATAATACTTTATCCCTTTACCTCAAACGAGGAGTATATGACATGTCATGAAAATTTTAATCCAAAGCTCTACACTGGTTATGATAATAGAAATATTACGTAACTCTGAAAAATTGGAAAATTCTATTAAATAAACTATTAAAATGCAACAGACATTTCTACGAAAGATACAGAAATTCTCCGAAAAGTACATCATATAGTTTAATCAAAGTAATAATCTTGCAGATTTGGCGATTTTTTTTAAAGCATTAAGAATTCAAATCATAGAATGGAGTAGAAAACATTCGAATGATAAAATTGATTGAAAATTAGAGTATATATTATTGATACAAAAGAGGAAGGCAGATTTTAATTCATGCCGATATATAAGAACATACATTTAACAAACTTAAAATTGATAAAAGTGACTGAAAAATAAAAGGACATCGATGCAATTAATGAGTTTCTTCTTCTTTAAAGCCTATTTTGAACAATACCTCTTTAAGATTGTATCGTAGCTCCTCCCAGACCAGACAAATTCACTTAAAATAAATATGAGTTAACATATGAAAACTAAATACCATTCATTATTTTCAAACACATCGAATCAACCCCTTTTTTTAATTAAAATTGCACAAAATTTTGCATTAATATTGAACATATGTTAATTTTAATTCCGGTGTGAAGAAGTTTAGATATTTGACATCATACCTTGAAAGAAAAACTATTCTCAAAATCAAAAAAATCCTCAGTTTCTGTTTAGTTATTTTGTTAATTATTATGATGATAAAGAAGCATTCTGCTATTTACAGGTCCTTTCATGTAATTGAATATTATTTCCATAAAGATAAGCAATTTTTTCTCAAAAAAATAGAAATGTTTATTTTATTCAGCTGAAAAAAATGCTGTATTTTTAAGTTATCAAAAAAACTTATTTCAGAGCAATAGTATTAATTTTTTATAACAAATATTATCTCATTTGACTAAATAACAAAGAAACGCCTGTCTTGCTTGGCAGAATATTCGTTTTCAATTACTTTCGAACAAGGATCAAATATCATAATTATTTTTGGGATGTTCTAGTATTGTTTTTGAAAAACCTCTTATGCTTTAATATATATATATATATATAT
>BMAW01027067.1:1147-13030 GCA_019974015.1 Nephila pilipes | reverse complement strand
ATTTCGCCTTAAGTCCTCTGATCCTAATTTTTATCTGACTTGAATGAGCAGTGATTATACACAAGATAATTAAAAATGTGTTTACACATGTTAAATTAATGTAACAAGAAAAATCTGAGTAAATTGAAACAAAATTTAATTCTGGGTTTCTTTTCTTACACACAAAGTTGCGGAATCGGAAATTGTTTGAATTAATTTAAACAATTAACTGAATTAATATATTATGTGAATAAGTTAAATTGGTTTATTTGTTATAAAAATACTTTAAAATATGAAACAAATTACATTGATAAACAGCAAGTTTATTGAAAATATTACTTACAATTTTACTGATTTTGAAAAAAATATCAAGTTAGAATTTCTACACCAATTGTTTTTTAAGCAAATAGAAAATAAATTTAAGTCATTTTCTTACGTATTGAATCTGACTACATTCTTTGAAACTAATAAGCTTGTACTCAACTTATTTCCAAAATGTCTATCTATTTTTTTCCACAATCTACAGAAAAATTTATTTAAACTTTGAATAAATATTAAAAGTAAACGTTAGCCATTATTTTGCGTAAAACGTTTGATAATGGAATAAATGTTTCTGAAACTGTTTTTAAAATAAAGTTTTGGAATTAAGTCCTGATTTTATATCTTACGTGAACATAATTATCCTATATTTCAATATTTAAAAAAAAACTATTCAATGAATGTACTATTTTCTATCAGTTTTTTTTTAGCTTTGTTTTCCAATTTCGTAATATTTTGATGTATTACAGTTCACATTAATTCTTTGTTTACTATATGCTTATTATTTATTGATTTTTAGATTTATATAATGAATAATTTATTAATATGATAAATGTTGAATTTTCACTTACTATTATAATGTTAAACGCTGTCTTGTCTACAGATTCTGATGACATATTGACAATTTCTTATTACGGATAAATATAAACATTATGGAGATACAGAACATGTGAAGAAACCTTTGATTGCTTTTAAATGACATAGGTCTTTTACAAGTGATATGTTTGATTGAAAATAATAATTTTTAGATGAAATGGTCTACAACATCAATTTATCTACATTGTTTGAAAAGATTCATAGGAAAATTACAAAAAATGCAAAACAACGTGACGTATCGTCAACGATTAGTTAGAGTTTATTTGTAAGCATTTGTTGTTGCAAGGCCCAACGACATGGAAACGGTAAGCATATCTGAACACACCGAAATGGAAATCGGAAGAAAATTATTTAAACACAAACTGTTTTAAAATTTCTTTTCTACTTATAAGAAATATCATTTAATTTTTTTTATTCATAAAAAACATTATTTTAATTTTTTTTCTGCTTTTAAAAATATTATGGTTTAAAACTTACTTCCTGCTTATAAAAAAGTTTTTACAAATAATATTTTGTTTAAAAATTTATTTTCTATTTATAAAAAAAAAAAGTTTAAAAGTTTTTTTGAACTAGTGAAAATATTGTAATGTTTTAAAAAATTTATTTTCGTTTTTACCTATTGACTTAATTTAGAAACATAAAATGACTTATTTTCGTTTTTACCTACGTTACCTACGTTTCGTTTTTAAAAAATTTTTTTTCGTTTTTACCTACTTATGTCTTAAAAATTTATTGCTTGACAATAAAATTGTTTAATGTTTCATTTAATAACATTTAAAAAGTTATACTTAGTACTTTTTCTAAATGTTAAAAAAAAAAATTATTTTAGTTTAATATTCTAACAATTTTTTCCCTTCTATTTTATAATATTAAAAAGGCTATAAGTAAAAAAAATAATTTATTTGATTTACTAACGTTTATAAAGGCAAGGTTTAAAATATATTGCATATAAATTATATATGGAGACGAATAACAACACAATAAAACATACCAATACGTTAAGTGAAACAAGTATATTTTTATTTAAAATGTTTGATCAGTAGCAATAAACATTTGCTTCTCTTTTTCAACCATAGCAGACACATTTATTTTTTCTAACAAAGATTTCTTTATATAATTTGTCAATTGAGAATTTTTTTGTAAAGATTCTGCATCCAAAGGCTCGCAGTTCAAGGTAAATATAGAAAAATAACCACACAATTCTTAAGTCATTTTATGTTTCTAAATTAAGAACTCATGATCGAGTTTATTTGCTTTATTATCAAAACAACCAGTGCATTCAAAAGTATTATTTCGCAAAATTTTTAAGTGGTCGCACAAAAGTTCAATCATTGAAGTGGTGACTACTGGCCAAATATTTTGTTTCATTCACAAGGTATTGCCCAAGATGAGGTGATGAAAAAAAACTCATTTTTGGTCAGAAATAGATGCCCATGACGGTCGGTTTTGTATTGAGGAAGATGAATCTTCACGAAATTGAAGAAATATGACACAGCTGTATAATTGGTTCCACCTAACGTGAAATGGTGTTAAGAAATTGCATCCAAATCAATTGTTGGATCTCCTTCTGTATCCATATCGGAATGCACTGGCTTTGGTGAATAAAAAGTACTTTCAGGAATCGGAGCTCATTTCATCTTTTCTTATAACAGAAAATCAAAAAGAAACTTAAAGAAATTCTTCAGAAACTTAAGGAAATTCTTCACGTTTCACGCTCTTTTGGAATGGGGCATTAGAATAATAAGCAAGCGAGAATATGATACAATGTCTAATAATACACCTCTGTATGCGTGTTGCATTCTCTACTCAATCTCTTTCACTTCTGATAGGAGGAAAATATGAATCCATCATGATTAATTAAATTAATTTTAAAAAAAATATATAACGATCAAATTGGAGACGGATTCTTGCGTATGAAAATACATATTACGTTAACTTCGAATGCAATAGAATGTGTAAATAATACAGTTTTTCCCTTACAGTGGCCGTGGTAGCCTAGCGGTTTTTGACGTGTCGTCAGCTCGAGCCCTGGTGCCATTAAAGACCTATGGCGCGGACGGGGATGATGCACGTAAAATATGTTGGTTCGTGGTGTGGAAGTTAGGAAA
The DNA here is from genome assembly GCA_019974015.1 of Nephila pilipes. NCBI lineage: Eukaryota > Metazoa > Arthropoda > Arachnida > Araneae > Nephilidae > Nephila > Nephila pilipes. The sequence goes on along the minus strand of BMAW01027067.1, from coordinate 10,028 downwards.
GGGTGATGCCAGCTTAGGTGTCGTCACTTGACCAAGTTTGAATGTTACGAGGTCCGTCGCCAATACCCCTTGTGCAGTTTCTAGTGCGACGTTAAAAAAACAATCCATTTTCTTTTTCAATAAAATGAGTCCGAAACTAAATGAATTTGGATTTACCTTTTTCTGTTTTTAATTTTCAAATAAAACTAAGTTTCGAGAAAAGCTTACTAGGAATCATAAAAGTAAGAAATTGGAGGAAAGCGTACTTACAGACAGAAAAGGATAGACATCCTTCTTTTTATCAAATAAAAAAAAATATTATCTCCGAAAACAATTATTTATCACTCAATATATCACACCCTTCGCTAAAAGTAAGCGAAGAGTTTTCGTGAAAGACAAAAGGAAGAATATACAAATCTAAATCATTAAAGATCGATATTTGTAGTTCATTTATTCGGTACCGTTTTCGTATTATAGTGGTCAAGATTTCTTTATTTAGAGTCTCACTGTTATATTATTTGTAGCTACGGCAGCCTATTGGTCATTATCGCAGGATCGTGGCCGACGGGTTTTGTCGAATCGTGGTTTCCTGCCCGGATGCCACTCAAGACCTATCGTGTACTAGGGGCGAATCATATTCAATTTGTCGAGTTCCTAGTGTCTTCGTTGACATCTCATGAGAGTTTTAAGAGGGAGGTGCTAGCTCACAGATGTCGGTCTCGTTCATTGACAGAAGTACAAAATTAGGAGGTCCTTTACCAATAGCCCTCGTGAGCTTTTTAGTGTGATATTATTTAAAAAATTATTCACCACAGTTATATTACTAAATCCATCTAATTTACAACGAGAAGTATGACGCGTTATGAAAATTTTAAGCCAAAACTACTTTGGAAAAGACAATATAATTATTATGTATCTTTGAAAAATGGTAATATTCTCGTAATTAAACAAGAAACCTAATCAAGGTATTTCTACAAAAGAAAAGAAAATTCTCTGAAAAGAATATTTTTATCAAAAGTAATGTCCTGCAGATCTGATTTGATGTTTGAAAGAATTTGGAATGCCAAACATAGAACGGAGTTGAAAATAATGGAATGATGAAAAGTATTGTAAATAGAGATATATATTGTGAATAAGGTAATGAAAGATTGTTTTTAATCCGTGTCATTATAAAAATATACATGATACGTATAAAATACTCAAAATAGATGTTAATGGTATTTTAAAATATATAGATACCAATGCAGTTTCTAGGGTCAGTTTTTTTTCCAGCTAAGTGGATATATAGTTTTTCAACAATACCGTCTCTCCTGAGCAAATATTCTCAAAATACACGTAAAACCTTCAAAAACAGGCAATTAATTTAGAAAAATTATTACTTAACATTTGAAAACCTCGTCACAGAAAAATTGAATTAAATTTTGCATATTTTCTTGTAACCAAAGATGCTGAAGATTTTACATTACTATTGAACAGATATTAATGATGGCGCGGAGAACAAAGCGGATTTAAATTCTGCATCGAAATTTAAAACAAAAGTTTCATCAGAACAAAAATCATCAATTTTAGCTTATTTAATTTGAAACATTATTCCTATAACAGTGGAGAAGTTTTTCATCCTTTTCGAAGTGTCTTTTTTATTTTGATTGATATTTTTAAAAAAAAGCATTAAATTTTTTTTTTCCAAAATCAAGAATATTTATATTATTCGGTCAGAAAAGAGTATCCAAAGTTTATGCGTCTAAAAAGATTTTTTTAATTACAATATGATAAAAAAAATCAAAAACTACATTAAAGTTGAAAATTTAAAGATAATTCTGCGATTTAAGAATATAAGCCTTTCAAAGGTTTTTAGTTATTATAATAGAGCATGAGATTAAAAATTCAATCAAAAAACATTATCTTTGTCATTTTAGACACTAAAATTTGCCTTAAGTGCACGAACATTTTTCTGAGGAAAATGTAGAGCGAATTCTAAATCGGAACAATTTATTTCAAAGAAATAGCAGGAATATTTGCAATAGGTATCATCACTTTTGAAAACAGCAAAATAACATCTATATTGTTCTGTGAAGAATAACTCATTTTCAATTATTTTCGAACAAAAGTAAAAGGTCTCAAACATTTTTGGAAGGTTCCAGTAATGGGTAAGGTACGCCTTAAGCTTCAATCTGGGGGGGCCGCCCATATATATAATCCTTGTAAAGAAATATATTATAAGTCAGATATTAGATAACCTACTCAAAAAATATTTACAACCAATTCATTGTTTTTTGAATATCCATCGCATACACTGTATATCAATAAAAATAGCACAAAACGAATTAAGCTGGGCAGAGAAAGATTGTTTTCATTTTTAATTCATTGGATTTTTATATATTTCATTACTTAATGAATTATACCAGCTTCCAAACGGTTACTTATACATTGTTCACTATTATATGGCTCTTGTGCCATAATTCAATTTGATATATAGAATTTTAAGAGACAGGAAACAGTTTAAGAAAACCCCAGAATAATCAACCGAAAACTATTTATTATCAATGACTAGATATTAATACGTTCTCTTCGGTTCTCAATCCTAGTAAATCGCTCTACATATGTTATAATTGAACTTAAGTTATCCTACAGAGGCATCTCAGTTCCAATCACCTGAAAGTCCTTTATGTTCACCACAAGTCACTCATGTCACTCAGACTGGATAGTAAGATTCATTAACCTCTATATATCTTCTATATTTTCCTTTACTTATATATCATTATATCTGAGTCACTTCACTTCGAACTGTACATAATTGTCAGAATTACGTCTCATTTGGGTTAAGAAGAAATTGCCATTTTATGCAATCAATCTCAATTAGTGAAAAGAAAATCGCGAAAATCAATGTCTCATCATAACATAATTTTTTTCGAAAATTAATAATATTTCATGTATATATTTAACTATGCTGAAACTTATTTTCTGTTTCAAACAGAATTTTATATTATTTTAATGTAAACAGAAAATAATTAAATTTTTACAAAATTCATCATATTAATAATTTACTTAAAAAATTTATATGGATAAAATAGAATGATGGCTTTTACCGTGATTGACCATACATTTTTTTTTAAATTTTAGTTTTGATACCAGTGACAGGATTTTATACAGAGTACAGTATAAATTCAAATAATTAACTAATATTCAGTTTTCTACTATTAGTTCAAATACTGGCACAAGTGTATTAAGTAAGGAGGAAATAAATATATGGTTTCAAGTCAATAGTGTACATCTACACGTGTCTCAATCTCTACTATTTATGCTTTTATATCGTTTTCCCTTCTAATTTTCTCTCCTCACTGATGAAAATTAGGAATTAATTAAATTATTTGATAAATGATTTTAATCGAAAAAGGTAACTCTAAAATTCGAGATGGATTTTCCTATAGAATAACTGTTACATTCCCTTCAATCGAAAAACAATATTTGAAAAGTAAGGTAGTTTTGATCTTTCAATAAAATGATAGAGTAGAGCACAATTAGAGTAACCAATTTCTAGAGAAAGTCCAGGGTTTTTTGATTTTTACTTTAAATATTGCTTTCCTGAAAGGCTGCTCAGAATTTTCCAGAAATGGATCGTAAGAACCTGTAGCAGCTGATAAAGGGATATTAACATAAACGATTTCATTAATAAATAACAAAAACTTCATATTTCTTCGCTTTCAGCAGCAGACGTTCGCAAAACGTTATAATAGGTCGTACTCAGCGCCAAACAGCTCACAAGAAATACCAGATAAAGTAAGGTTACTAAAAATGAATTTCTTCTTTTATAGCACATTTATTCCAAATATTTAGCTTATTAAAGTGGTCAAGACTTTCTTCCTATTTATAGTTTCACTATTATATTATTTAATCATTTTATTTCAAACGAGGAGTATAATGCGTCATGAAAATTTTGAACGAAATAACATTATAACGATCTACACTCGGTATGATAATTGAATGATTAAATATCTCTGCTCAATTATGTGTTTTCTTCATAATGCTATAAACTTTATCAGGGCAATTCAATGAAAAGAATAGCTTTATCAAATAAAATTATCAGTCAAAAAATGATTGAAAAGTTTAGAATACAGATTTCTAGCCATGGATAGGAGGAAAAAATAATAGAATGATGAAAGAAGTTGGAAATAGGGGTATAAGTTTCAAATGTGGAAAGATTGTTCTTAAATTATGTCATTATAAAAACCTATACGATGCATTTCACAAGCTAGTTATAAATTTTACAAGTCTATTATAAATACAGGATCACCAATACAATAACTAAAGTTATTTCTTGTTTCTGATTAAGTAGATGTGTGGGTTTCGTTTACAGTAATGTCTCTCGCAAGCAAAGTTTCTTAAAATAGCATCTCACATCAAAATACAAATTAATTGTGAAGAACCCATAGTTAATATTTGAAATTCGGAATCACACTTATTACTTTTTACTATTCTTCCCATTAAAATATTTACATTTAATCAAATATATTCAAAATTTTATATTACTATCGAATAAATTTTAATTATAACGCCAGTTTCAAAAAGGGCAGAAATTTCACATCGAACTTGAAACAAATTTATTCTTAAAACAGAAAGTGGACTTTGTCAGTTCATTTTGTACATCATTCTAAAAATACAAATGAAGTATTCTATTATTTTTAAAGAATCTTTTTTTTATTTTAATTGTAATATTTTTTCCAACAAAGAATTAAAATTTTCATTTTTTCACAGACAATAGAAAAGTATATTTTATTCGGTCAAGAAAATTACTAAAATTTTAAATTTACAAAAATAATTTTTTTAACTACACTATGTAAAAGAGATTTGAAAAGTTACATGCGAATTTAAAAATCAAAAGACCATTCTGGGATGGTTGGTTGGTTTTATTAACGTCGTTCTATAATTAACACTAGTGCTTTTGGTGACGGACCTCGTGATTTTGAATCTTGGTCAAGTGACGAAGACGACATTTGAGCTTGCACCCCCCTCCTAACTTCTGCAACACGTGGTTATTTTAGGACTTAAGAATATAAGCCTTTCAACAATTTTTAGTCCTTTCAGAAGAGCAGAAAGTTAAAAATCCATCACAAACATTTTTATAATTTAAACCAGGGGTCTCCAACCGTTTTAGTCCGATATCCACATTAACTATCAAATAACAGTTTTGAGGACAAGCTACGCACTCGAGGTCCTAATAAAAAGAATCAAAACATAGATTTTTTAATTTATTTATTTAATATTTTATTCAGTTATTATTTAATAACACATTTATACATTACACCTTTATAAGCGGGATGACGAAATTATTTTCTGGATGCCAAAATAGCAGACATTTTCGGCTTTAGATTTCGTGTCCCTAGTGTCAACAGTGACCTGAGATTATCTTCAGAGAAGTTAGTTCTCAAATTATTCTTCATATATTTCATTCTTGAAAATGCTTGTTCACACTAGTATGTGGTTCCAGAGATTGAAAGGTACCTTAATTCAAAAGTTTTGTAGTAGTTAAGAAAGCCTTTTCTACGAAAAAAATTGGCAAACACCTTCCAGTCCTTCTTTGAATTTGTGCCTAAGGATGTCGTTTGCTTGTAAATCAATGACTTCCAGCTGCAGTTCATCTGGGCAACTGGTCACATCCACTTTAAAGAAAGTTTGAAACAGTCTCACTTCTTCCGCCTTTGAATCCAAATCAAAAACGCTCATGAAACTACAGCTGGAGATCTTTGATGATTTCACATGCAATTGATGCTGGGAACTCGTTGTTTCAGCCATGAAGATCTTACACTGCTGAAAGTGCGTCAAATTGTTGACCCATAACATGTTCCAAAAACAAGACAAGTTTAGAATTGAAGACCTTTAGTGGTTGTATAGATCGGAAACTTGATTTTTCTCTCATTGTAGTTATAGGTTCAGAAAACTTTATGTCTGCAGCAAAGGCCAATTTTAATACCCATTCTTCATCAGACACATATGGCAGTGGATTGCTTTTATTTCCCAGGAAGTCACCTATTCCTTTCTTAATTTAAAATAATCTGCTCATAATTGTTTCACAACTTAGCCTTCTTACTCAAGCGTTATATAGTAAATTTTCCAATTCAATGTATGTATCTTTCAACATGTCTCCGAAGCGTCTATATTTGAACTCATGTGACCTTATTGAATTCACCCTCTTCATCATAGAATTCAGTGGAGTGCTAACGTCAACTTAATACTTTCCTAATGAATAATACTGCGCAGGAACATAGTTTGTGGAATGTTTTTCTCTTTACATATCTGCTTCACTTGTCCAACCAAGCGTTACTTTATGCCACTCATTCTACCGTACTCAACGCCAAAAGAAGGCAAAGAGTTTACACTGTAAGGGAATTCAAATCTCATCAACAATGAATTTTATGAATCATCATTCATATATTTCGTATATTTTTTTTATAAAAGTGGTTAATACTTTTGAAAAATCCTCAATAGTTTTTCCGTATAACTTTCTTATAAAAGTGGTCAATACTTTTCACTTTTTATATTTTTAAGCCCTTTTCCTCAAACAAGAGGTTTGACTAATCACGGAATTTTTTTAAAAAGATGATGATATTAGTTAAAATATATAATGACAAACTAAATTCGTTTTCATTAATTAAATTATAAAGTATCTCAGTAGAATTAGAAATTCTCTTAATTTAAGAAAAAATAATTCATAATAGTTTTCCGAAAAACTGCTTTATCAAAGGAAAGGATGTGCCGGATTTAATCAAATGCTTAGAAGAATAACAGATTGGTGGTGAATGTAGTCGAAAGATGAAATGAAATGAAAATAGCAATGAACAGTTTGTAAATAAGAAATGAACAATTTGTATCTGATTCATATTTTTATAAAACATACAACGATACATATAACATACTTAAAACAGATTTTATGCCTGTTTTACAAATAAATCTCGCGGAACAGTGCAGTTTCCGCGAGTCACTCTACCATTCATCAATTAATCAGAGTCATCAATATCATTAACGAAGGTTTCACCCATAAATTTCATACCATAAGCATCTTCCTGGATGTAAAGAGAGCTTTCGACAGGATGTGGCACGACGGTCTGTTGCACAAAATGATCAATCTAAACTTTCCAACTTACCTCATCAAAATTATTCATAGCTTCCTGCAAAATAGATCTTTCAGAGTTAAAATTAAAGATAGTTTTTCTAATAATGGTACTATGGCTGCGGGCTGTCCTCAGGGGTCAATTTTAAGCAACCTATTGTACAATATTTTCCCTTCAGACTTTCCATACCACGCCACAGTCAGTGTATGCCTCTTTGCCGATGACTCTGCCGTACTTGCACAAGGAGCAAAGCTCAAATATACTATTAAAGTCCTCCAAAAGTACCTCGACACACTCGAACTTTGGTTAGCTGACTGGATCATCGCAATAAATGTCAATAAAACTCAAGCCATTATCATCAGAAGATACGGAAAAATTGACTCTACCATGAATTTAAACCTTTTCTAAGAAGAGGTCAACTGGGTTTCTGTTGTACGCTACCTGGGACTCCATATAGACTCCAAACTAACCTACAAACAGCACATCAGATATCTTTCCGAAAACTTTTGGACCAAAATTAACCTATGTATCTCACTCATTGGTTGAAACTCACCTCTCTTCCTAAAAAACAAAGTGTTGCTGTACAAACAAGTTCTTCGCCCAATCATCACTTATGCCACCCCCGTTTGGGGGTCGGCTTCAACCACCCATGTGAAAAAAAGTGCAAGTAATGCAAAATAATATCCTAAGAATGCTGTCGCGAAATGTTTTCACCTCCTTTTTAAATAACAATAATGAAATTATCAGAGCTCAAACAAATTTTATCATGTATAAATACTTTTAAAACCGATCTTTCAATGTATAGATTACCATGTCATTCACTTTCGCTCACTGATTTTGCTCTCCAGGTAACTTCGTGGACTACATAGCGTGAATATGTGAATCTTTAAACATTTCTAAGACCTGCCAAATATAATAATAAACATAAATTAGAAAGATATGAAAATAATGGATAAATGGTGGGTAATATTTTGACTGATCAATCATTTCTATTACATTTAGCGAGGAGAATGCATTATAATTTTAAATGATTAACCAAAACTTAGATTTGCCTTCTGGGTGAGTGACAGTAAGAAAATGGTTTACATGTTTGTGTGAAAGTACAGCACTACGTGAGTGTGCACCGTATTCTCTACTTCTTATAACTTTTTCTTCACAGAGATGGAAATTATGCTTCGATGAAAATTAGATAACTTATTGATTTCGAATGAAAAATAACTCTGAAGTTGGAGCAGGATTTTCAGAATTAAATACGTGTTATACTCACTTCAAATGAAACAGAATGATTAAATGATTGGTAGATAGAAGGTAGTTTTACCTTTTAAATGAAAAAAGGCCAAAACGTGTGTAATATCAGTGTTGTAATTTCATAGAAAGATTAGAATTTTTTATATTAAATGCCGCATTAGAACACTACTTCGCGAACGGCACCTTGGAGCTTTGGCAAGAACAAAGAATGATTTCGAAAACTCTTGTATCAACAAATGTTTGAAATTAACTCATCATACTCATTAATACTCAACGCAAATTTTATCTTTTATCTCTTTCTGCAGAAAAAACTAGCAAAAATATCAACCGCTTTTCTCAATGCCAAAAGAAGGAAAAGAATTTTGCAGGAAAAGAGAATTCCAAAGGAAGTATCAGCTACGACTTTCGTTATTTATCATTCATTTATTTCGTATAATCTTCATATAAAGGTGGTCAGTACTTTAGTCCTCTTTACAATATCAATTTTATGTTATTTAAAATGTTTAACTGAAATAAAGAGTATGACGTATCTTGCAAATTGAAAAACA
>BMAW01027065.1:1600759-1633188 GCA_019974015.1 Nephila pilipes | reverse complement strand
ATTTTATTGTGTTGTAAATAAATAGTTGAAAAATAAAATGTTTTGTTAAAGTATTCGAAAGTTTTACTTATATATATATATATATATATATATATATATATATTAACAAGTTCAACTATAATCAAATTTTCATTATAAATAGCGAAGAAAGTTAATAAATTTTTACATTTTCAATGGAGTTCCCAACCATACGACATCCATCTTCTATGCTTATAAGAGGTCCTTCTAATTCTGGAAAAACTAACTTCGTGAAAAAATTGCTAAATAATGAAATGTTTAAACCTACACCTTCAAAATTCATTTGGTGTTACGGAGCCTATCAACCACTATTTGATGAAATTTCTAATGTAGAGTTCACTGAGGGCTTACCTTCAGACCTTAGTGAAATAAGTAATGCATTAATTATCATTGATGATTTAAGTTCTGATTTAAGTGTTGATAAAAAATTATCAAATCTCTTTACAAAAGGTAGCCATCATAGAAATATTTCAGTAATTTTTATTGTTCAAAATCTTTTTTACAAAGGAGCAGAATTCCGAACTATTTCATTAAATGCATCTTATATGTGTTGCTTTAAAAATGTGAGGGATAAAATGCAAATTGCTTGTTTAGCTAAACAGATGTATCCGAGTCAAACTAAGTATTTCCAAGAGAGTTTCAACGATGCAACCTCACCCGCATATGGTTATTTGTTTATTGATTTAAGGCCTGAAACAAATGAAAAACTACGTCTCCGCACTGGATTATTTCCAGGAGATAAAAACATTTTCTATCAACCCCGATAGCTCAAAATAGATTCATTTTCGAGCAATTTTTGCAGAGCTCTATTACGAAAGATTTTTAACTAAGATTATTCATTAAACAAGAAACCAGACTTTCAAATTAAATATATTATTTAAAGCTTGTTATGTAATCAAATTTTTCATTTAACTTTTAAATGTTAGCAAGTCAACATATTAATAATTTGAAGCAACTGGCTAAAAGCAAAGCCAAAGCTACCCTTTTACGGAAATGTACAAACTCCTTTATAAAGGCTTTGTGCGAATGTACCATCAACATTCTAAAAGGAAACGTACCTTTGACAAAACATCATAAATCTCGACTCACCCCTTACAAAAAAGTGTTAAGAAAACTAGGAAATAAGAAAGTACCATTATATAAAAAAAGGAATCTGCTTATACAGAAAGGTGAAGGGTTTCTAAGTTTTCTCATTCCTGCTGCAGTTTCTGTTATATCTTCAATCCTAAATGGATCACAGTAAAAAATTCGTCCTGGTACCTGAGGAGAGACTTCGGCAATTTACCGAAGATCATTTAACCGAATTAGATAAAGAAATGCATAAAATTCTACGAAACCCTAACTTAGGTGATCAAGAGAAATCCACTTTATATCTTCAAATTCTTCAAAAGTTTACTAATTTCCCCCTCCAACAAAACAAAATAGAGTCAATGCTGGAAGCTAAATCTATGGAACCTAATATTAAGGAGAGAGAAGATGAATCCAATCAGACGAGTTCAAATACAGATGCTGAACGCATAAGTATCGAGAGTGATGTTTTGAATAACACGCCCGTAAGAAGAAAAAAGCAAAGCTAATAAGGAGTTGCTGTTTTTCTGAATGAAAATTATGAATTTCATTCAGCAAAACAGCAACTTCTTATCTTGGACTAACAATAAAGAACTGACGATTAAAAAAACGATACTTCCAAATACTAACATTGCGGATTTGGTAACGTTCTTGTTAAAAGATAGAAAAACTGAACCGAATGGACTACAGAGTTTCGTTGATGCTTTAAAAGAAATTGAGTTTCCATCTCAACTAATGAAAAACAAATACTTGAAATATATGACAATGTATGCAAAACCTATAAACTGGATAAAATATTAAAGATTTTTGTACTCTTGGTATTTTATATAAAAATAATTTTTTATTGAAACATTGTGTGTATTTATTGATTTATAATATGCAGTTAAATTGATAATAAAGCAAATATTTATTAATTTTGAATTAATTGTTTCAAAGCAAAAATAAATAATTATAGGAATTTAAAACTAATTTGAAGAATAAGGGGGGGGGAGTTTAGCAATCTAAAAAAAAAATTAATATAAGAAAGAAATGTAAAGTAGAAAACAGTAGAAGCTTTTAAAAAAAAATAATAAATAAAAAAAAAATAATAAAAAAAAAAATAAAATAAAAAAAAACTTCAAATATTCTTATAAAAGTAAAGATATATAAATAAGATATTTTCAAAATTTTATTTTTTATTTTGAATGAGAAAAATATTGAATATTTAAATGAAGAACACAGTAATTAGAGTAATTAGAATACATATGTGCAACTGTTAGAAACAAATAAAGACACAATATTTTTATTTTCAGATTTTATTTCTTAAAAACCATCGTTACGTTATACATTTTTTTAAAATACAAATACATTCTAAAATCATTTTTCTTGCGGTTAAAGAAGCACCTCAAAATGTAGTTCATCGAATATCCTTGACATCTTTTAAGAAGATAGAATACACAATATTGTCCACAAACATTTGATGAGAGGCTTTGCAATGAAATTTCATTAGATATTACGTTTGGAAATAATTTTACATATTGTGAAATGTGGGGTTCATATACCGATGGAGGTAATCCATAAGAATCAAAAAATTCTATGGTTTTCTCATCTTGAATATACATAGCTAGCCAGTGCGATCCTTCTTTATCATGGGGATCTGTGTTTACCACTATTGCTGCTCTTTTCTTGATCTTGGGTAATTGGTCAGCAGGGTACACACCTAAGAAATCTCTAGGAGCCTCCTTTGATAAAATTTTGCTTATTTGAGAGGCGAACATTTAATTTCCAAAATCAAATAAAACGTTTCGTGTCTTGTTTATTTCAATCAACGATTCAAATTCGGCGAATACAATAAGTGAAACAGTTTCATTCAGAGCCTTATTAAACTTTAACTCTATTCTCAAATTACTGTGGCGAATGAGATTAAAGTGCTCTCCTTCACAAAGGTCGGGTGATAAATCAAATAAAAATAGGGAATAACCATTTGCAAATTCTGATCTAGATAAATGTCCTTCAGAATTTAGAAATAAGTTATTGTAAGCTTGAATATAATTTCCATTTTTAAAATCTAGTTCTAGAGGTTGGTGAGGAACAGGTTGACCGTCTATGTACACCCCGATAAAGTTCATATCATAATGTTTGAATTCAAAAGGGGATTTTTTATAATTTCCATTGAAAGCATCATTATCCACGCATACTATCACAATGCGTTTAGGCATTTGTCCTGAAAATACATTATCTTGTACGAAAGAATAACTTGATTGTGGGATTGAAAACACCTTGCACTTAATTAAGTTAATGGGATATTTTGCCATTGTCTTTTCTAAAGCTTTCGCATGAGCGATAACCACCGCTGGATTAACTTGCACTTTTCTTACATAAAGGGAGACATGTTCAAAAATCACATTATAATCCCCGTCTCCAATCAAACAAAATGAAGGTTTGCTTCGAATGAGCTTTAGTTTCACATCCATGAGATTTAATAAAAGTCTGTCTTGGTTAAATAAATCCACATGGAGTCGTCCTACCATGTCAACAGTTCCACTTCTTTTAATGAAATTTGCATGAGTTTTGAATCCTTCATTCGGTTTTGCATCTTTCTCATCAAAGACATTCATCCGACCGGCAGTGTCTTTATAATAAAGTTCAGATGTAAGTTGAGAAGTTTTGCTATCGTACCCATGGTTCAATAAAGTTTCTATTATAGCTCTATAGGCATATGTATTATTGCTTGATGAAATTGTTCTTTCGTTTAAGCAAACGTCGACTCGGGAAAACATAGAGTGCAAAAATAAATTTACGGGTCCAACTTTATTTTCATCTGTAATCACTTTACCATCACTTTTCAAGATTTTTGCTCGAACATGTAACTGAGTCTAAGAGAGGTCTAGGTAAGCATCACCGCTCCCAGGTATGAGGAATTCGATAGGTCTTCCATCTGCAACATTAGTGATGGGATGGAATTGAACCCATTGACCTTTTTCGATTATAGTCTGGGTAGGAGGAGTTAAAAATAAATTCAGTTAAGATTTAACACATTCAGGAGACTCTTTTAAAAGAAACGCCATCACTCTTAAGGATCAAAAATATCTCGTCCTCTTACTTTCTTCGATTTGGAAGAAATTGTAGCTTTCATTCCCTTCCTCTTTCTTTTATACCTTTGACGCATTTTACCACGACCTATAATTTCATCAGCTTTTTGTATAGCTTTTTTTATTAACCTTGTTCCAGTTTCATTAGTTCTTTGCCGAGCAGATTCCGGAAAACTCCGACCCTCTATCATGTCGCTTGCAATTTGTGTGCTTGTTTTTAAAACTTCTTTTCCTACCGATTTAGCACCGCTCTTCAGAAAAGGTAGAGCTGTGCGGAATAGTCGTTTAAACCACCCTCCAATACCATATCCTTTCTGAAAAGATTGTCCAGTATAATATGGGAGTCCATTTCCTGTTTGTGACACGTAATAGTCTTCAAATTGCTTCGTACAACATTTATAAGGAACAAGCATCTTAACGCTTTAAAATTCTCTAAAGAAATGAATTTAATATTTCCATATATCTTCTTTTATACGATTTGTCTCATTCTAAAATGTAACACCGCTATCACGCGACCTCTTTCAAAAGGAACTAAATCACCCGAATGTAATCGCAAAATCATTTCAATCGTTTGGAAATGTCGAATAACAGACACGTAGTGGGGTCTTGTATAATGAGCATTGATTACTTCTCCATCATTTCCTTCTACTTTTACTATTTTCAGAAGTGGAGCTTGTATATGTCCAACGATTTGAGGCTCAACGAGATCACAATATGCATATATGATAGGAAATGAAGCTGTAGTATCAGCTATGTAAGGACTTTCAACGGACTTTTTATATTCACCAGGCTCAAAACCTAATAATTCAGCTATGCCTTTGTATAACACGACTTTAGCCTGACCACTAAGCTTAATTTTCACCCTCTTTGTCACAGAATGATAAATAAATTCGATTTTGTTTCTTTGTGATTCCCATTGCATTCCTTTTAAAATATCCGGGATTGTTTCATAACAACCTGGCGGAACTCTTCTGACAAGTAATTCTCCATTTCCTAAGTCAAATCCGAATACATTATTATCATTTCTTATGTTATAACATGTGTGTGGATATATTAAATCTGCTAAACCGACTTCCCACTCTCCACTATTCAATGTAATAGGTAATGGAAGTTGAGTAATAAAGTGAGATGTTTTATTTTCTGGGAAAAAACGCTTGGAACTGTCACTAACTAATGTAATGTAGAATGACATGATTCAAACTAAAAAGAATGTGTCAAACACATCCATTTATATCATTCTAACATCACTAACCCACGTGTTAAATTTTTCTGGGTATCCTTGAAATTTTACAAAATATTCACTTTTTCCTTTCCTTTTTCTTGTTCTTATCATTTTTTCAACAGGATAGAACCCAGAATCAGATACTTTCTATAGTTCTTGGGGATAAAAAGTGCCCTGAATTATTTCACCCGACAAATCTTTCACTTTATAAACTGTTGGATTTCTAGGAAGAATTTGATGGATTGTAAAAATTTCTTTCGTCCAATTTTGCTCATAACCTTTTTCAAAATTAAGTTTTTCCCTACTGATTCGTACGGTATCACCTATTTTGAACTTCGATTTTGACTGCTCTTTCAGAGACTTGCCATACAAAGTTAGCCACACTTGAGTCTGATTTCTTTCATTCACCGAGCTTGGTTCCATGAGAATGCTTCGATGCCAAGAGTGATTATAGCTATGCACTAATTTTTCAACAACATCAATGTAACGCTTTGCATTCATTTCAGTAAAATACTTCCACATTTTGGTCTTCAAAGTACGATTGAATCGTTCTACAATGGAGGCCTTTGCTCTATTATTTGTTGTGAAAAATCCAACTTTCATTTTCTTAAGGTATTTTTGGAATAGAATATTCACAAATTCTTTCCCTGCATCTGTTTGTAATTTTTTTGGAATACGTTCGGAAAAAATCTTTTTGAAAGCTAATACTATGGTTTCAGCTTTCTTATTCTTCAATGGTATAGACCAAGCATACTTCGAAAGGACATCGATACATGTCAGCAAATATTTATTACCTTCATTAAAAGATAAAGATTGCATATCCACTAAATCCGTCTGAAACTGTTGATTTATTTGACCAACGATTACTCGATTTGTATTACATTTCTTCCTAACGGGTTTATGCAACGTATATGAGTCTTTTGTTTGTAACCAATTTTTTATATTTTTTCTAGAAACCTTCCCTTTTAGAGCGCGATATACAGCATCTATACCACCAAAACTACCAGCATGTTCGGGAACACGATAAATGTTTTCCCACTCCATGGGTAATTTTAGCATTAATTTGTATTATTAATATCGTGTTAACCTCAGGTAAGAAATTTTTCGAATGATTCAATTTAAGAATAATATGGAACTTTAAAAAAAAAAGCATGGAATCATGGATGTGGGGAGGAGAGGCGGTTGAGAGAAAAAGAGGGGAGGAAGGGGTGTAGTGAAGAAGGAGCGGAAAGGTACGGGACGAGCGAAGAAGCGGTGGAGGGGAAGGGGTTGAGCGGTGGGGTGAGGTCTTACCCTCCAACCCCTGAGGCGCAAGCTGAATGCACCTCACTGCACCTCAGATCTAGAACCCCCACTTTCTACCTACTAGTATAACTTAAAAAAAAAAACAATTTTTCCTTGAGCAATAATTAAAATATTTGATAAAGGTTTAATTTTTCATCGCGATTATGTAAAGAAATTATCAAACAAGAATGAGTTGAATGTTGTATCAGAATATATTTTTACCATTTTTGAATTACTTATTCAGGCAAACTCATAAGAAAATGTTATCCTAAAAATGAAAAAAATATTGAAAAAAACTATATTACAGTCTCACAACTTTTATAAATATACATGCAAATTTTCATGCTTCTAGCTGTATTATTTAGATTGTAATTTTAATTTCCTTTCACATAGGGAGCCATATTATAACATTGACCTTCACAAATTTTTATTCTTTTTTCTTAGATTTTTAATTTTTCACGACAGTCATGCATTTACTATGCCAAGTATTTTTTTGTAATCAGTATAAGGTATCGAAATTATTTCAATTGTTTTGCATAATTTGTTCGATAATTCTATGCATGAAATAGGGATTTTGATAAATAGCTGTTGGATATCAATGCGTATTTGCTTTCCCTTCCCCCAACATAAAATAGAATACGCCGCTCCATGTAAGCTATGGCTCCACATGCGCGCAAAGGATGTGTGTGGCTCAGTTCCCTCCTAAGAACTAATTCGTCACTATTGCCCCTACTGCTACTGCTGTTGAATCTCCAAGTGTAAAACTCACGCTACCACGCTAACTTATATATAATTATATATATACGTTAAAATATTTATAATTATATATATACAATTATAAAAGCTGGTTTTTATAAATAAACCAGCTTTTCATAATTGTGCTATAGATCTCACTGAGTTTACTTTCAACAATAGCTATTTTTTTATATCTACAAAACTAGATGTAACTATTTTTAATGTTTTTTGTAGCTTCTGATAAAAAAAAATTTACAAACCTGTAAATAACACCATGAGAACTGCACAGACTTGTGAAAAATATTCCTGAGAAATTAAGAAAAATATCACTTAAAAATATTAAAATTTATTGTAGAGGGAAGTTTAAAACATTAAAATATTTTGAAAAAATTAAAGATTTAATTATTTATTTGAAGATGATGTCCCCCCCCCTTTCTTTCTTTCTGGAATGCATATTTTATGGAATGCCATATATGGTGGACATAATTATTTTTTTATAATTTCACAAAATTACGCAGCTCAATTTCGTAAAATGACACTATTTGTCAATGTAATATTTAATGCATACATTCTTCTTAAATTTACTTATAAGGAATGATTCGTTTTGCTGGTGCAGACTGAGACAAAAAGGGGGGAAGGGATTTTTCGATAAACGTGTATAAAGTAAGGTCTATTTCCCTACCGTCTGAATACAAGAAAGGCTGGGGAAGTAATTGAAATTTACGAACTCTATGGCGTTCAGAAAGCTACGACATCCCGATCAACCCTGCCCTTTAAGACACTGTTCCTTTTTGTTCGCGAATGCGATTGCCCATCCTCAAAAGGTTAATGAGAGGATGACATAAATTCTTAAAGAGCCATGATGGGCATTGAAAATAGGGCTTAAGGATCTCATTGAATTAAATTAGTGACTAGGTGGGGTTTGGAATTGGTCAATAGAACTTCTTACTACAAGATCGGAGAGATGGTACCATAAACCAATTGTTAACAGGTAGCCTTAATATCCTCCCTGAGTGCTGAGCGCAAACCTAGAAGGAAAATGGGAAAATTTTTGGTCCATTTAATTTGGTTATGGATTTATAGAGTACTTTAAGAGAGAAAGCGGTCAATAATTCGTTCGTCTACGGATGATATTTTGCACTGTGAATCTTATTGCAGCCTAACATGAGGGTTAGCTCACGGAATAAAATTTCATTGAAAATTTGTACCTTGATCAGTTGTTATTGTGACTGGACATCCAAACCTGGAAATCCAGCTATGCACCATGGCACAAGCAGTTGTTGCCGTAGTCATATCAGATGTTGTAATCACCTCTAGCAATCTTTTAAATCTATCATATCAATAACAGGAAGACAATATTAATTGCTTTCAGAAGAAGGGAGATGACTTATAAAACCTTTGATGGATGTGGGCAAAATGGGTTTCGGGTAAAATAAATGTGCCAATGGGAGATTTTGTATGCCACTTTACTTTAACGAGTTGACAAGGAACACAGTTACGAGCCATAGATTTTATGTCTTTGAGAATGCCTGGCCATAATAATCGCTTCGTGGTTAAATCGATGAAGGCTGTAATACTAGGATAGAAGAAAAAAAATGCAAGATCTGAAAAACTAGGTGCCTCATGCTTTTTGGTACAAAATGTTGAGGCTTATCACAATATGAATAAACATCCTCAAGAGGGAAATATTCTTTAGAAATTTTTAAACGGGAATTGTTAGATTCTAAAAGTTGTTGAAGTTCTTTGTCTGTTGATTGAATGGAAGCAAATTCCTTTATTCAATTACGGTTGGAGAATTTGCATCCATCTCAATTCGAGATAAAGCATCTGAGACGGAATTATCACAACCTTTAGTGTATCGAATGTCAGTGGAAAACTGGGAGACGATATCTAAATGGCGTAATTGACAGGGAATGCATTTATCAGATTTTTGATGGAATGCACATGTTAAAGGTTTTCGGTCAGTGTAAATGACAAAAGCCCAACCTTCAAGAATGTGTCTAAATCTCTTAACAGAGGAATAAATTGCGAATTTCTCGCAATCCTAAGTGAACCAATTCTTCTGAGATTTATTTAATTTGGTAGATTAGAATGCTATATTTTCCCACTGACCGTTCGATTGTTGTAGTAAGGTGTCGCCAACTGCTACTTAGAAGCATCAACCCACAAACTTACTCTGCTCCCGGTATGGGATGCCTTAAAAGAGTGGCATTTGCAAGTGCGTCATTGGAGGATTTGAAAGAAAGATTTGCATCATCGTTCCATTCTAACTGTTTTGTAGAATTGTAAACATTAGAATGAGGGTATTTCTTTTTATTTTTGAGACCTTCCAGAAATTTTTCAAGGGGTTCAAGAATTTCAGCAGCTTTTGGAATGCAGCATCTACAGAAAAATTGAAAAGACCTAAATAGCGGCGTAGCTGAGTCAAGGTTGTTGGTTAAGGAAATTCAAGAATACATTTGACACAATCAGGTAAGGGTTCAATTCCCTGTGCTGACAGCTTATATCCATGAAATTCAAGAATTGATTTACCAAATTGACATTTTTTGACATTAATGCAGATACCATATTCTGAAGGCTTAGAAAACAAAAGACTGAGGTGTTCTGTTTCATTTTTGGATACAAATAGTAAATCGTCAACAAAAGCGTAAACAATTGGTAAGTTCTAGTGATCTTGTCAATGAAGCATTGAGGAAACATTGCAGTGGCCAAATTACATCCTCAAACTTTCAAAAAAAGCCGAAAGAAGTGCATATTGTGGTTTTATGCACATCAACAGGATTGATTGGAATTTAATGGCAAGCTTTGACAAGGTAAATATGACTAAGCATTTGTTTACCATATAGTTTTGCAGTGAAATCCGCGATTTAATGTATAGGATATTTTTCTTTGATTATTTGTGCATTAAGAGCACGATAATCATCAACAGGTCTCCTCTTAATAGAACCCTTTTTTGGCACCATGTGTAAAGGCGAAGCGTATGCACTTTTTGATGGTCTTATATGATTCAGCCAATCATACGCTGAAATTCATCCTTTGCAACTTTAAGCCTGTCAGGAGCGAGCCAATCTCCTGGGTTTAGCTGCGAGTGGAGGACCCTATGTGTTTATGTAATGGAAAGTATTATGTTTAATAGGTTGCTTAGGATCAGGTAATTCTGTCAGCTCAGGGAACGTAAACAATAGTTTACCAAAAATATTATTAATGCAAACAGATTTAATGAAAAAAAAAAAGAATATGTACCTATTTTGGCAGGAACTTTTAAATTAGTTACAGTATCGATTAAACTTTTATGCCTTAAATCTGTAACCAAGGAAAATGTATACAGGAAATCAGCACATATTATCGGGCAAGAAACATTTCAAACATAAAAAGAATGGGTAAAGTTTCTTCTTAACCCCATATTTGCAGTAATAGATTTACTATCGCACACATTAATTTGCATGCCATTTGCGGCACAAAAAGTTTTTAGAGCCTGAAGTCTCAATTATTTTCTGTTGGGTGCAATAATGCTGGTGTCACTGCCAATATCAATTAAAAATGACATACCTGTGTTTTTGTCTCTTATAAAAAGGAAACGAGATGTTATTCCAAGGGAAGAGTGCGTCACTACTACTTCTGTTGTGGTTTTTCCTGGAAGGAGCGGGGCGAAACGCATTTCTTGGAATCGAAAGTTGTACAAACACAATTTCTTTCCATGCGATTGGGATCACGCACGACCGTTCCTAGTATTCCTTGATCGGCTGCGGGACCTTCGAAGATCTACAACTTCTCTTCGTAAAGCTTTACTTCGTTGCAAGGAAGTTCTGTTGCAGAACGATGATTTAGCACAGACGAAGAATTCTCTTGGACGGGAGCAACGGAACTACCGGAGTTTGGATTTATCTCAAAAATTCTATCAACTACCACAGCTGCCTTGTCTGAGATGATGGAGAAATCGACGCTAATATTGTTTAGATTGATATAAGCATCGCTTGATTAAATAGCACAAACAGCAAGGAGTCGTCGGTATTGTAATTCTCCGCCAGCCTCTTCATGGCTCAGAACAACTCAATCGGCTTACAGTCACCTAAATTTTTACCAGCTTAAAGGCGCCGTATCTCAGAGGTCTTGTCTCGGAATATCGAGAGTTTATCTGTTGTTTTAGTTCGGCGTAAGGATCGATGCTGTCCGGTTGCATTATTACATCGCACACCACTGTTACTATTCCGGGTGGGAGGTGGGCTCGAAGGCAACGACAAAGTTGTATTTAGTCTTGCTCTCCTTCACAGGTTTGGGTGATGCTAAGTCGAAGGCGGCTTCCAATATGTGGAACCATAGAGCTGGGTCCCGCTTGATGAAGGGAGATATTATGACAGCGGCCAATTCTGATGAAGTCATTTTTTTACAACGGCAATAGGCTTAAAGCGAAAGTCGACTAGTATATTTGCATGTGATTACAGGTCACCAATGAATATGTTGCGACGATGGCTAAAATGGCGTATTGATATCTTCCATCTTATTATTAAAGAATTACTAGTTGTATTAAAAAAGATCTGTATTCGAACTTCAGCGTGGCACCATGGTCTATCGTCGAAGATCATACTATGTCTCGCCGCTCATCCGATCTCTTTCCAGGCTACACGTCATGAATTACGCGGTGATTGGCTGATATCTCGCAGAAGCTAATTATGTAATCGTGCCTTGAGCCGATTGGTTGAATGTGGTGAGAATATGCGTCATTGCACCAGGAGAGGAACTGGATTGCTACACTGGCAAATCAGAACGAATTCGGAATCAAAACAGCTAACTTCATTCGTCACTCAAGAGGACAATATGCTTTGAGAGTTTTGCCTTTCGTTCCGAAGAATGCAGCCGCTACATTCCAACGTACCATAAATCAGCTTTTAAACCATCATAGAGCGTATGCTGAGGCGTACATTGCCGACATCGAAAATTTTTCAAGTAGCTGGAAAGATCATTTAAGATATTTTGAAGCTGTTTTATGTAGTTTAAATGCAGCTAATTTTACCATCAAACTTAAAAAGTGCAGTTTTGGCGAATCTCAAGTGAAACTCCTTGAACATATTGTAGGTTCTATCCCCTATTCACCTGACCCTGAAAAAATATATATATACTTGCAATTAAGAACCTTTTACCACCCAAGACTAAAAAAGATGTAAGAAGTCTCCTCGGTCTACTGTCATACTACCGATCCCATGTGTCGGAATTTGCTGAAATAGCGCTTCCTTTGATACTGCTTGCAAGAAACAAAGTTCCTTGTGACCTCCATCAACTGGACTAAGAAGCATGAAGACTCTTTGGGAAACTTAAGAAAATTATTAGTGAAACTTCCGACTACATTGGACCAAATTCCCAAGCCACATTTACTATCTTCACAGACAGTACGCGCCTGTCTTGCTCAAGTTGACGAAAACGGAAATGAAAGGCCTGTTGCTTTCACAGCTAAAAAGTTATCGAAGTCCCAATAAAAATATGTCACTGAAGAAAAAGAAGTTTACTCCATTAACTTTGCTCTGAGAAAGTTTGAAACTGATACATACGAATCTCAAATTCAAATAGTTAGTACCGCAATTCCCTGAGAAGTACTTGAAACAATGTTTACCTCCTAAGTCCTCGTCTCTAGAGTTGTACTTTAGCTTTGGAACGATTTAACGTCAGTTATTGTCGAAATAAAACTCATTGAACGCTGATGCACTGAGTCGACTCAGCAATTCATTCGACAGATATCTGAACTAGATCGAACTCTTTCCCCCTGAACATTATTTAATATAAAAAGACTCAACATTTCGTAATATCTTACATTCCAGTTTATGTTTGGGAGAATTTATGCATCATTAATGCTTTCTTATTTTTCCAGATGTAGTTTCTGTAAATTACTTAGTATAAGTAGTTTTTTTTGTGTGTGTGACACCCTCTAGTTGTATAGAGCTCGTCAGTAGAAAACAAAACCCCGAACACGTAAGACGCACCGATGAGCATTATTAACTTGTAGGACTCTGAAATCCACTTTATGTTTTCTTTCTGTATTTTGTGTGTGTTAAATGTAACAATGTTCACAAATGTGTAATGTATGTAAAGTGTCGTCCCATAATAAAAAAAGATTTTAAAAAAAGCGAGTGCTTGTGATTCCATGACACCAGAAAAGAACCCACAAGGACAAACATTTTGAGGTGAAACATTTAAATGAGAAACATTTAAATTTAATGAGACAATAGTGAATTAATGAATGTTGGTTTATGGCGAAAGAAACTAAAAATGGCTATGCTGTGATAAGCATTTTGTGATCTAAATGTTGGAAAAAATGGAATGGAGACTTGGGTTTTATGGTACAAGAATCAAATTAGGCTATGCTGTGCTGAAAAAAAAAAAAAAAAAACAGTTGATAAGAAGAGTTGAAAATAAAACTCTTAGAGAGGTGTATCATGATGTCCGTACCTACCTAGACAAAAGCTCCTTAAGGACAATCTGAAACAAATCAATCTTAATCAACAAAATTAATGGGGAAGATATGTCAAAAACTGTTTTGAAATACAATTATAGTGCTTTAAACAATTAATACCCTCTTTTAAAGAAATTGAGAGGATGGAAAAAAAGAATTTTATTTTTGAATAAATATTGGTGATTATAAATTTTTTTTAAACATTTCCAATTAATGTTCATTGTCCTATCTGAAAAAATATAGAACATTAATTTGTTAAAGGTGTTCTGGAATTATGGATTCAACAGAAAATTTTTCAGAGATCAAGATGGATAGCCTACTTAATCATTCTTAGTTTGAGAAATTTTATTCATGCTTATCTTTTTGACACTGCCTATTTTCTTGCAGAATCTTGCCCATATATGTGTTACTATTTTTAGTAACATGTATTTAAAATGTTTTGCTTTAAAACATAACTTCTCTCGATTGAAATCTAGTGCAAAATAATTATGAGTAACTTAATTTACCCAAGAATAAGAATCCAACAAAAAACAAAAGCAATACATTAAACAAATTTTTAAAACAATTGTAAGTTTTTATTGAATAATCTAGTATGGTGATAAGTAAATGGTGAGATGGACACAATTTAACCTAGTGTCCATCTCACCATATTTAGGAAGAAAATACTCAACTGTTGTAATTGCCTTAAATCATATTTTGTAAATGCGATTGAACTACTATATGTTCAATTCAATTTTCTCCATAGCATTATATTTACGGAACATATTCTTTCTTTCACTTAAAGCCAAAGAAAATAAATTTTAAATACAAAATTTGCAAAAAGATGACACAAAAGGGTTTTTCATATTAGCAAAAAAATATTTAAATATGAATAAAATTAATTGCAGATTCAGATTTTTTGTATTTGATTAAAATTAAATTAATTCTTTTCAAATTTATTGTTTCTAATCTCTTTGTCCTGATGCCACTAAAGACCCACAGCGTAGCCGGAGCTGATGCACGTTAAATCTGTTGAGGCTCAAAGTCCTCCATTTGGCATGATGTGGAAGTTAGAAGGGGTGCCAGCTCAGATGTTGTCTTCGTCACTTGACTGAGGTTCAAAATTACGAGGTCTGTCGCCAATAGCCCTCGTGTTGCTTCGAGTGTGGCGTCAATAAAACCAACCATATAATCCCTCAAGCTAAGTTGAAAGCTAATCCATAGTGAGATCACTTATGTTTAAGGGGACAGCGGTACCTTTAAGAAACTGCAGCAACCGAGAGAAGTTATGACATAGCTCCTGGTTCAGTTTCATACTTTGGAAGTAATATCAGATAATGAGGATTGCATCTGAGCTAATAATTCAGTTTCCATATTCAAGCAACACTAATATGAAAACAATCAACAGATTTAATGTACATCAGCTTCACTACATATGGGTCTTTGGGACAAGAACACACAGCTGAATTAAAACATTCCTAGCTGCAAAATCGATGCCAAGACCTCAGCGCTATAGCTGCCTTCGTTAAAATTTAGACTTTTTCGTAATTCTAATTTTTGCTTTATCAAAATTCAACATAATTTCCTTTAAGATTCTTGATCAATTTTTTGGACAATACATGATTAATCTTAAAATATAAATTAGAGGAAAACTTTTTTAAAATGCTTTAAAGATACAATTGTAATTTCATAAAAACTATAAATTGTTTATTTCAGAAATATATTTAGAAATATTTTATTTCTATATTATAATATAAATCTCATGATTAATATTACTTGTGCTCTTACAAGTTTAATTTGAAAAATGTTTGGAAAAGTTGCAACTTCAGGAGAAAAATAATATTGATTTTGTTAAAATGATAAAAATCAGAACACACATCAAATATAGGAACTTTATTATTCAACTCTTATAAAATTATATAAAAATAATTTTTCACATAAAAACTTGTTACAAATATCAAAAAATTTAAAATGCACAATTTTTTATATGTAAATTATGACTAGCCCATGAATTACATTACTAAGCTCTTCTTTCTTACTATCCAAACTTATTTCTTATATTGCAAAAATAATGTTTCTTGTTTTTCAATTTGAAGTGTAGAAAATGAAAGTTTTCAGTGCAAAATATAATAAGTCAATTGTTCATAAATATTTTACTTTACAGATATTTAGTAGTTTTCTAAAGAATTTTTTCAATATATATATATATATATTTGTTAAAAGCTAAATTTTAGTTCATAGTCAACTATTTTTAAGGATTTAAATGTTCTATTGCATATTGTATATGCATTGTCATCACAATTTTTTACATAATGTGAATAATTAGAAGTATTTTGACATGATTTAACTGTTGCTCTGCAACTGAAATATATTGCAATGACAAAGAAATAAATTAGAGAACTGGAAATCTAATTGCTTTAGCTCCATCTCCAGGACGGCAAACATAAAATGTTGGATTCTTGTATTTCATCTATTAAAAATAATATGAATTTATTCATCTGAACAGAACCAAATAAAGGTATATTAAACAAATGGAAATACTTTGGATTAAAAAAAAATTAATAACCTTGATATTTTCCATAGTATTTGTTATAGCATCAGTTTTTAATAATGTGACTGTGCATCCTCCAAAACCTCCACCAGTCATTCTAGATCCATAAACTCCATCAATCTCTAATGCAGCATTTACAACAATATCCAGTTCTGGACATGAAACTTCATAATTATCCCTATATTTGGAACAAGTTAATACAATTAAAAAAATTTTTTTTTAGTCTTGTAATATTTGTATACTAAATTTTACTGAAGTTTTTTTTTTTTTTAATGTTACCTGAGTGATGCATGACTTTCAGTCATAAGATTACCAAATTTCACATAATTTTCCTGCTTTAAAGCTTCTGCAGCATCTCTAGTTCTTTTTATTTCACCAACAACATGAACAGCTCTCCGGTATATCTCCTCACCTAAGCTTTCTTGGTGAACTGTAATAAGTAACCATATTTTAATAACGAATGTTTAGCAAATGTTCTAAAATAATAAATCTTCTGATTATTCATATTCTGCATTGAAAAAAAAAATGTATGAATTATTTCATTAAAGTGTTTTATAAAATAATTGATTTATACTGTAAACTACATTATATACAGTACTCTCTCAGTAACCCAAAAGATTACAGACCAGAAAACTGCTGGATTACAGGAAAATCCAGAAGAATAATACATTTAAGCAGCAACAGCTATGAATTTTAGTATATAATTTAGTACACTATAATACATATAAAAAGTCAAACACTTGAAATACCTAAAGTGCAAAAAAAAAAAAAAAAATTATATTTTGAGCTGATAGCCTTAATTCCATTGAAGTAAAAGGAATGAAATATTTTTAATGACATTAAAACCTGTATAAAAAACACCAGATTATTGACATGGGAAGAAAAATGAAGTGCCAGATATTATAGAGGGCATACAACATATTGCAGCAAATTACAATATTATATTTCACAATTCTTTGATCCTGTGAACTTTTAAAAATATTATATATATAAATATATATGTAATGATTCAACTTTAATTCATATTAGTTTCTCATAATAATAATTTTATTTCCTAACATTTCCCAGTCTCTCATTTAAAAGTAAAGCATTCATTCTTATTTCCCAATACCACTCCATTTTAACTTAATTTATGCAATCATACGCTTTTAAAACCTGCTACGTCAGCGGCTCCCACAGCTTTAGACCTGTACAGATGATCCCTACTAGACTATGCCTGCACATAAATTCCCTCAAAATCCCACCATTCATCACATTTATTGTGAAAAATCCCTGGTATATAACTTGCTGCACTGCAAAAAAGCATTCTCTCATAATCTTACGCTCTTACTATTTGTTCTCTTACTCTTTATCCAACGGCAGAGTTGTATCTCCCACCATGTGGAAATGATCTCTCTCTCTCTCCGCTACAGTAAAATAAATAATTAAATATGAAATTGACTTCGACTGTTTTTAAAACTTAATTAAATAGTAAAATTTAAGGCATTTCATATATATATCTGTGTGTGTGATGATTTCCCCCCCCCCCCGTAAAATGAAGTCAATTCTTACTTTGCAAATCCTCCAATGAAACATCTCTTAGGCTGAGTTTTCCAACTAACGTAGCAGCAATTTCGCACTGTTTCTTTCTATTTGAATACTGACTTTCAGCTAGCTTATGCTTCACGTTAGTATTGGTTATTAATACTGTTACTTCCAAATCTCTCACTTTTATCAACTCATATTCTAATGACCTAAAGAAAGAATTCATACATAAATGATATTAAGCATTACTTATAACTGTATGAATATTTCAGCATGATATCTAATTAAAAACAAATTATGCTTAAATACCTGCAATCTAAAAGGAGTGCATGATCATTTTTTCCCATTAAGGATATGAATTGATCCATAATGCCACATGGCATATTTAAAAACTCATGTTCTGCTTTTTGGCAAGCTAGAGCCTTTTCAATGAGTCTGAAATAAAATAAAAAAAAATTTTTGGACATTTTTTATGTAATTTGAATGAAGAAATGAAATATTTTGATTAAAAAAAATTATGAAACACATAATTTCTTAAAAGAAAAACCAAGAATCAACAAAACATAAAAATTGTATAATCTGTAGTCTTTTATGTGAAGTGAAATTTATTGACTTTGTTAAAATTATTTGGCTGTTGATAAGACTTGTTCATTCAAAATTCAATCCAATAAATAACAATTAGATTTATCAAAAACCAAACAGTTGCTAAAGCTAGAAAAAATAAATTATAAAAATTATATTTTATAGTCTTTTTTAAATTTAAATTTTATTCTGCATGTGTTTTTTGCAAAGCAAACTCTTTAATACATTCAATCACTGTTAATTTGTACCTCTTGTTTCATTGCTAAAATAGTTAGATTTGTTACTTTGAACATGGACATTGTAGATTTTAAATAATTTTTAATCAATTTCAGTTTAGAGGAGCTTCCCTCACATTTGATATTACTTATGGAGCTGTGAGGAGTATTTCCAGCATTATAACTATATCAGGTAAACCTCATTCAAATTTGAACTAAAAAAAAACTTTAATAAACCCAGTGGTCCAGAATCAATAAGTTCTTTCTCACAGTTTGTTGTAGCAACAAAAGCCCATAGGTGCAAGCACTCAAATTTAAACTCTTCTCTGTCAATACTTGAAGAACTTGTTTGAGGTTGCATGCCTCATCAGCAACACCCAATAAGATTACAGGCTTTAGGAAGGCCATACTTTTTGACCAAATTCTAGAGCTGCTGGAAACTTTCTAGAACTTCAGTGGCCATTCTATCTAATGAAAAAAATCCTTTTTCATTTTGAAACATCTTCAGGTGGTATACCAGCATCTCTACTTCAATTCCTACTATTCCCAAAAAAATGTGCCTCCTCTTAATTCATCATGGAGATTCAATAAGAAGTCCCAAGCTTTTATCCTAACTTAAAGCCACATCTATGGATTCCTCTAATTTCTCTTCCAATAACATCTGTAAGGTGCTTATTTTCTGAGCACAATGATGCACATTAAGTCTTTCCATTTGCAAATAATTTTGGGAATCATTCACTTCATGCAACATTGGTTGTCAAAGACCAAACAAATATAGAAACAAAAATGATTGTATTGCAACTATCAAAATCCCTGCATCAGTTCCATGTTTTCAAGCCTTCATCGATTTTTATTTGCTTCTCTAGCATTGTCAGAATTTCTTTGAAATGATTTCATGTCATGTTTAATGCATCACCTCTTGAACTCCAACATGCGTCGTGAACCCACTTCAAACTCTTACTTATAGCAACAATCAGCACCTCCCATCAGTGTACGAACATAGAAAAGAAAGCATAACATTGTTCCAAAGTGTCGAAAGAAGTCAATGAATTCACCTTTACTGAAACTGCATGTAAGCAAACTAAGTTCAATGAGTAGTTTGAGCAAGGTACAAATTTGGAGTATTAGGATTGATATATTTTATTTATTGCTGCACACCTGTCAGTCTTCTGGTTGTTGTAGCAGTATTATAGTAAACTTTTTCTTTATAATTCATAATTTCAAGCCCATCAACATCGAGCTTACTTAATACCATCTCATTTACACCTTTGGTTGTCTTATTTTTCATAGCAATGAAATCTAGTTCAACACTTAAGTCTGATTCAATATTTATTTGAGGGAATGTACAGCAACATACACATTTCTATTTTAAATATATAAAGATTAGTAATTTTGTATAATTCTATGTTTTTCTAACAATTTAAACTATTGATTTTAATCAGTTCAATAAAATTAACAGTTTTACAGCATATTAAAAATGAAGAAAAATTTACTTTGGATAAGTAATGTTTCGATTTGTAAATATTTTGCAATTTCTTAAGTATGCTAAAATTCACAGAAATATTTCACATCTTCCTCAAGGAAATACCTCCATTATTAAACTCAAGAATTTTTTTTGTAACACATTTACAAGATAACAATGTAGTTATTAGATCTGATGACTATGGCTTGATATTGCAGACAGGATTAGCCAGCTAAACCACTCGAGGTCATGATCTCTCAACCCCCAAACCTCATGCTACACCAGTGTGAGTGGATAACTGGCACATTTCTTATACATAACTTTTACACACAACAGTTAATATCTTGCAATTCCCATCTGCAAAATAAATACATTGTATCATACTTATGCCATTAAAATTGGATTTTTTTGTGTGTAAAATTACAAAATGCGTCTTTAGTTTCTTTTCCATTTTTAAGGAATTTTTCTTTTTTACTTAATATCAAGGTGACCAAATTTTTAACAATGAAAAGGAGACAAAAAAATTTTAGAAAAAAGCACAAAGTAAATAAATTAAATATTTTATTAATTCAAACAAAAATACATTAATTATGCTTCAACCCTTTTAATTATTTAACTAAACAAGTATTTTTGCATTTAATGAATATTTTTTGTCAACATATCATTTTCTAACAATATATTGGAAATTTTGGAACAAGAAATATCCTTCATATTGAATTGTACGGTAAGTGCTACAGCTAGAGTATCAACTTTCAATCTTAATTTCTCACTTGTCCAAAAATCATTACCAACTGAAAAAATTCTTTCCACTGTTATATTAGTTCCAGGGCAACATAACATAAATTCAACAAGAATAACTAAATTCTAATATGGAATGTGTTTATTTTTGAAACGATTAAATATTTCCACCCATCTTTTATCAATTTCAACATATTGATTTTCCCATTATACTAATTTATCAGAATTTAAATATATTCAGTCTTCTAATTTCTTCAGACAATAGTCATCGATTTTAATATCAGGAATTTCTTTCGATAAAAACTCAACACAATTTTCAATATCTGCCCAATTTACTTGCAATGAAGTAAAAAAAAATATTAGAAAACTGTCAGTTCCCGTGATATTTGTTTCAGACCATTCTTCAACATACTGGAAAGACATTTGGCAAAAATTTACTTGGCACTTAAGTATACTTTTCCATTATGCTCAGATTTGATTCCACCAAGTTTGACAATTTTCTTTCTATTATTGAAGGAATGAATTTTTCTTCAAATCGTCATTTATATAAAAAGGACAAAATCATTCAAAATAAGACTAATTTCTGAAGCTAAAATATGTTCTCCTTCAATCTTTTGAATTGTTTTGTGGAATATAGATACCTGATTATGTACAAAATACATTAATATCTCCAATAATTCATAATTGAAAAAAAGATTCCAGAATTTTTGGTGATTTCTTTAAATTTAAAAAATATAAATGGAGAGGCTCAAATAATTGTAAAATATGCTCTGTAGCAGGTGTGTTAGAGCAATCCATTTAACTTTTGAATATCCTAAGAGTTTTTTGTGTTCAACATTTGTGTAACAGTTTACCACGGCATCTCTGAATACAGAGATTAATAAATTAGTTTCAAAATATCGAAAAAGAGAACAGGAAGAAGGACACTTTTTGAGGAAGGACAGAACCAACAAAAGAAGGACTGTCCTCCCAAAAGGAGGACGATTGGTCACCTTATTAAAATTAAAGAAATTTTTTCCACAAAAAGAACACAAATTATTAAAACTAAACTTTTAATATTTTCAATGCACAATATTTTTTTAAAAAAAGAAATTGGTAATTGTATAATAATGAAATATTTTCTGCTGATTTTAATGAATATGTGACTACATATTTTTAAAGAAAATTTTGTGTCATTATGCAAATATCTAAGGGAATAATATGAGCACATTCGCAGAAACAAGAATTAATATGTAGCTAAGATTGTTACACATTAATGTGCTGCAATTTAAAAAGTGTCACATATGAATTAAATTTGATGTAAATTTTTCTTATATTTAATACACATAAAAATAAAATTTCAAGAGGATTAAAAAATTCTGCAATTGGGAGAATTTTTAAAAGGTGCATCTTTGTGTCACAACATAACAAATTCCAAGTATTTCAATGATATTTATATTGAAATACTTTGCATAATTTTTAATATTTATTAGAGAAAAAAAAGGATGTACGTAAAAATTCATTTTCATCATTAACACAGAGTGCAGTTTCACTTTCATAAATATAAAAAATAAGAAATTTTTATAAACTATCAGATCTTCCAACATTTAGCCTCTCACATAATTATTCATACCCAACTGAAGAATCTTCAATATTAAGTGCTTCTAAAAAATTATATGATGCAACTTCTAATGCTGCTGAACTAGAAAGTCCTCCACCTACTGGTACAGTCGTTGATATGACAGCATTAAATCCAATTAGATTTCCTGAATTCAAATAAAAAGATGAAGGCTAATTAAAAAATAATAATGTTAATTAAAAATAATACTTCATATATTTGCATAAGAAACATTTTTTTAATGTTGAATGCTTAACTTTTTAATAATCTTATAAAAATTAATTCATTATTTTTAAAATCAAAAATTTCCGACTATAATGTCATATCAAAACATAAATAATATTTAATAACATGTATAATTATTTAAAATTAGCTGGAATACTCATTTTGTATAGTTTACTTTTTTAAACAAAATTAGACAATCTATAGCTAGAAAACATTAATTTTATTTAAAGAAACCCTATGTCCAATATGGTGAAAGACTACATATTTTTTACATAACAGTCACCTTTTAATAATATTCTAAATAATTTTCAGCAAACTGGAGAATAGCATCCAATAAAAGCAGATGATATAGCAAAGCCAAATATATATATTTAAAACCACAGGGCAAATTTAAATATTGAAATAATGCTTTTTTGTACTAATTCATGTGAAGAGCATTCTAATCATGCTATACAGAGCAAACAAATGAATAAATATGACAATCTTCAAAAAACCCATAAGAATAAAATGTCAGATTCAAAAATATATACCATGGCATCATGAGACATAACAATCACAAGAATTGTGCATTATACAGAGGTAATCTTTCATAATGAATGGGAAAGAATTTGAGACTGGCTCACAAATAGTGTAGTTCAAAAGCCATTAATCAGTATTTTTCCTGCTCTTTTTTAAAAGAGAACAAAATGTTCATACTGTATATATGTATACCTTGTAATTTGGATCAATAGATTTGTGAATGGAACAATTTAAAAATAAGAAAATGGCATTTTTTAAGATTATTTTCCAAAATTCCTCAAAAATCAGAAAATAAGTTTACAAGCCTGAAACAAAATCGTATTTTGATAAAAAAAAAATTCATATTTTGTTCAAGATCTAGGCTACAAAGAATATCAAAATAACTTCAATATTTCATTTTTAAAATTTAAAACAAATTTTGATAAAAAAAAAAATTTCCTTCAATACACTACATCCACTCAGTTTCAACATACCAGATTTGTGCCTCTGGATCATTAAGTCTTAGCATTATGAATCCAATTTACACACAAATTATTTTTATTAAAATAAATTCATGAATATTTCAATTAAATATAACAACTTATATGTAATATTATAATTTAACACTTAATTTACTGCATAGCATTAAATGAAATTTATAAATATAGTTATTAATTATATTGATTTAACATAAACATATTTCTAAAACTACATGATTTTTTATATTCAAAATTAATGAGAGTTATTACAGTTTTAAAAATAAATGAACTACAAGCAAATATATGGAGTTAATGATAAATTTTTAAAATCTTTCATATGTAATATTAACTGAACAAACTAAAATGACTTTAAAATGAATTTACTTGAATACTGAGTCTCATGTGTGATTAAAATGCTAAATATATCTTGTAAAAAATAAATAACAGGTATGCTTAACATTTCCAGCTGTTTTTTTGAGACCATGTAATTATTCACAAATTGTTTAAATTTTAAAAACTTAATTATATATAAATAACTAATAATTGGTTTTTATTCAATCATTAATAAAATGATACACATATAAAACTTTAAAAAAGAAATTTCAACACACACACCTTTAAAATTTTGCATAACCCCTTTTATATAATTAGCCCACATAGGTTTTTCAGGTTTCAAAATTGTACTTTCTATTCCAGGAACTGGAAGTGAAAATTTGATTTCTTTTGGATCATCTGCTGATGGGCAAGATGTTATTATACAGCATTTCTGGCTGTTATTTTTTTCTCCGACTATAACTGTAACCATAGGAAGTGCCTTTAAATAAAGATAGTGATTGTTTTGGGAAATATATAGAAAAAAAATAATAATAATACATCTCATCATGCACCTACCAACACTTAAAAATTGTAATGTAAGGAGCAATATGGTCGGATTTTAGGGGGAGTTGGTGACATCAGGTATTTTTTGGGGATGACATGTCACCTAAGTTGGTTATCATTACATATGGTAGTCACATAGATTTTTCCTGATAACCCTATTAAATGTATAAAAAAGGAAGTGCATTTTACACTGTTTCAAAAATCACACCTGGAGTAGCTCCTTTTAAATAGGATTTTACCAGTGATACAATATTATAGGAACTACATTAATAAGAAAGCTTTTAATAGTGAAAAACAAATGAGAAATACTTTTCGCAATTTAGCAATGATTATGAAATTTTTATCACAATTCTTTTATGTCTTCCTTATTATTTGGTAAGAAAATATTTGAATTGCATGTTATGTCAATTTATATCCAGTCAAAAGCAATATTTTAAAGACATAACAGTAGTTTTTAACAGAAAAAATTTATTTCTTATAACAGTATGTATCAGTAATGTTTTTTTTTTTCTACCTTTGAATAGTAAAATGTTAAAAAAAAGAGAGAATTTCAAAATAATATTATGAACACCATGCATTATAATTATATGAAAATTATAGTAAATTTAGATGTAAAAATATCCCTTTAAACAATCAATACTTTTTATTTCCACATAGAATAATGGTTATAATTAACGTCATTACAAAAATGATAATAGCTTTTTAATAATACATATAGGTACCTCATAATATCTCAGATATTTTCCACATTTTATCAAAATATTTTTAATCTTTTAAGAATACCCCTCAGTAACCATTAATGGATAGACTGATTGTTAAATAACATTACACTCACGAGCAATATGAGAGCTAATTGGTGATGGATCTTGTAGTTTTGAATTTCGGTCAATTAGAAGAGGACAATATCCAAGTTGGCATCCATCACCAAACTTCCACACCATAATATTAGGAGGAATCTCAACAGATTTAAAAAGCCATTACAGAACAGAATGCAATTTTATTGAAAAAAGGTACCTACACTTTTTCGTGCAATTAAATTAGTTTGAATATATCTGCTTATAAGATGTTAACAGAAATTGTATAAAAAATTCTAATTTTTCATTTTTATCTTTCCAATTATGGAGAAGAAATCTTTTGCATCACTTTTATCAAAAGCAGTTTTAACTTTTTTCTAATTTAAAAAAATCAAATTAAGAGTTCATTGAAAGCTTGGTTATCTGACTACAAAATACGAGATATTTAATTTTTTTGATTCTAAAATAAAAGTGCTGAACTAATATGAAATTCAAAAGTAGTTCCAGAAAGGTGCATAAGTTACTTTCTCTAAAAAGTATACATCTCAACAAACCATAAGAAATGATGAAAAATGAATAAAATTTAAAGTTTTAAAAAGTCATGCTGGAAAACATTGCCTATCTTTACTTTGAAATCAACTGTTATAATTTTTTACTATAATTTTTTTATCTTCTTTTTAATTAATTCTACCTAGTTTCCTTTGTTTGATGTAAGTTGCACAAAATCATATTTTTGTATATTTAAAAGCAGTTTTTTTTATAACTTTTATCATTCACACATTGAAAAAAAAAAAGAAATTTAATGCTAATTTAGGTCAAAATCCCTAATAATCATAATTGTTAACATTTTAAAGAATAAGATACAATACATTTTGAATTATGAATTATATTTATTCTTTTAACTCTTAAATTATCTAAAAAAAATCATACTAACAGTATCAAGGGAGTAACTTCACCCGAGTAAATGAATGTTATTTTAAAAATTTAATAAAGATTAGATACATTATACGATTACATATTTCATCAAAATTATAAAATTGAATGTTTAGTTATTATAAATAACATTGTGGTGCTTTTATTTTTACCCTTTAGAGTATCTTTCTTGAGTAAAATAGAGATACTAGACTGTTCATTAAACCATATATTATTATTTAATTTAACTTTCTTTCTGTGAATAAGGTTGGTCGGTTGAATTTGTGGCACTGAATCCTCTAGGGATATATTGTGCCAAACACAAGGTTAGGAGATTAAACTATTCTGTGAATTAGGATTCGTTGAAGAAGCTCATCCTCAACTGAACTGGAAATTATTACACACACTCTTCTCTGATCGCTACAGCGGATGACAGGCATTTCTACCTCACTTAAAATTTCAGCACTTTTTCTTATGTCACTATCAGTTAAGTCTACATAATCATTCCCCACATCATTGTCTTCTTCATTATCACTTCTATTGTCCTCATTGTCACAATAATCATCCATATTTAGCAAAATTTTTTCCACTTCAGCTTTTTTGTGGAGCGCCATATTATAAAATTATCTTTACGGCAATAAAATAAAGGAATAAAAACAATTCTAAGATAATTATTTCCTTAAATCTCAGGTTATCACTGTCTTACCACAAACAAAAAAACATAACAATATTTAACAGCAAATTAAAAATCTTCAAGAAGTAATTTTTAAAACTTACACTTACGGTCAGCCCAGAACAGTTTTCTTTGTTAAGCAGCTAGTGAAGTACATAAACAAAAGTGCATTTTTTTATAATAGAGGTATCCTTCTACTGATGCCATTAATGATTACAAGAAAAACAGAGTTACCAGTTATTCGGAGATTATACCTTTTCAGATTTAAAATAATTTAATTATTTATATTTTCTGGTATTAGAAAATCAAGTAATCAATAATAATAAAGAAAATAATCCTTAATAACTAGAATTTAATTCTAGTTTAAGGTAATCCAACCTAATTTGCAGTGAAATATTGAAAGAAAGAAGGTAAATAATATGAAACTACTCATTTTATTACATATTTAAAACAATAGTTAAGATATAAATCTTGTGTATACCCAAAAATTTAATATTATGGGGTATATACAATATAGAAAACAAATTTATTTTCTACTTTCAATTCAATACAACACATTTTCTCCATAATAGTCAAAATGCTTCTTTTGAACACAAAACTATTTTGCAGACGAGAAGAAAAAGCAGGCGTGCATATTTTAACATGGCAACCACTAAAACAACATAGAATTTGAAAATATTTTAATAGTTTGTCACCTAGACTCAGCCTACATGATACTTATAACTGTTGGTAATTAATAAAGTAACAGCCTACATGATCCTCAAAATTGAGAAAATATCTGTCACTCTCATCTGAAAGATCTAATTATATACAATTATTATTAAATATTCAAGTTTAATATTGATAGGAACAATAAAATGCATATTATGCATATAAAACGAATTAAACTAAAAAACAAAATGAAGAATTGATAGTTTTTTAATTAACAAAATTTTTAAGTCAAAGCTTCAAATTTCAGGGTCACAAAGTTGAATACATATTCTACAAATATTTTGTTTTTATTACCATTATTTGTTTTGCAATAATTCAGTATAATAGTTTTGTTTCTCAAAGACATCAACATTTGATTTGCACAGGAAAAAAATTCCAGCTTTGAAAATGAGCTCCAGAACACTGGAACTAAAATTGAAATTCGGAACATCGTCATTCTTATGTCCAAATGCAGGTACATTTCTGTGCTGATATAGCAAAAGGAATTCAACTCAACCACAGATGGGTACAAATAATTCTTCAGAAGTTTAAAAAATTTTAACAAATTTCAAATAAACCTAGAAGACAAAGAAAATGAGTTCATTAATTTAATACAATAATAAACATCATTCCAGGAGTGAGAAAAAAAATACTAAAGTGAGTGTTGGTAAAAGTTGTCTTGTCTACTTCTATGATAATACATTGATGTGCTATTGCAGAAACAATTTGAAGAGTACTCCAAGAAGCAAATTCTAATGGTCTCACAGCTAAAAGAAAACCCTTCAGTTCTAAAGGGAATAGAGAAAGGTTTACATATGCTAAAAATCATATTCAAAGCCCAATATTTCAATAATGAAAAAAAAAATCAATGATGAAGGTTAATTCATCATTGAATAATTTGCTATTACATAAATTTTTATATTATATTTTGTTATAAACAAATATATGTTATAATAACAAAATATTCAATGATAAAGGCTAATTTAGTGTTTTTGGAAATGATGGTTGACATATTTAGGGAAATTCTAATTCTGAACTACTTCTCCCAAAC
Source organism: Nephila pilipes (assembly GCA_019974015.1). Classification (NCBI taxonomy): domain Eukaryota; kingdom Metazoa; phylum Arthropoda; class Arachnida; order Araneae; family Nephilidae; genus Nephila; species Nephila pilipes. The sequence continues at coordinate 1,604,499 of BMAW01027065.1, read as the reverse complement.
ATGGTGTCCCTGTCAAGCATGATGGTCATTGGATTCTTTTAAAAGTTTATCTGTTAAAGGAGTAGGAAAATCATATTTTATTAACATGCACAAAATGAAATACTTGGATATATGAAGAATAATTTGAAGTTAGGTGCCCAGAAATAGATTTAAGGTCTCATATCGTATTTCAACAAGATAATGATACAAAATATACAGCTAAAATTGTTAAATTATGGTTGTTGCACAATTTTAAAATGCAGTTGCATAATTTTAAAATGCAATTGCACAATCCATCTCAATCTCCCTGACACTGAAAACATGTGGTCTCAGGTGGAAAAATATGTACAAAAGTATAATATTCAAGGAATAAACAAAACAGTATCACAAGAAAAAGGGCAAAACAACACAAACCTTTCAAATCCAATGCACACCATTTGGTAAGTGTTTGAAATACAGAAGAATAAGCAATAATATATAAATATATTTAATTATTTAAAATAAGGAATTATGCTGGATGCATATTCAATTTTATGACTTGAAATCTACAAAGTAAGAATAATGCTAATAAAACTAATGATTCTTCATTGTTTTTTTTTTGCTTGTAGCTGTTCATGTGTATTTTATTAATTTTAAAAATGTCAAAAACTTAAATGGGTGTTTTAAGAATATTGTTTTTTCCCTTAAGAAAGAAAGTGGATACTCAATTTTAGAAGCAACTGCACATATATAAATGAAACGTATGATTTTTTAAAAACATGTGAAGGAAAAAAAAATGAATGTGACATTTAACTATTTAAGAAATGACGATAGAAATCCTTCAAAAGTAGCGGTACTTATGGAAAATAACTGCTTAAAGTAGAAAAAAAAATTCTAAGAACAACTGCTGATTATTTACACAAATGAGATATATTCACTTTGATTAGGATGATAAAGCTTATATATTTCATCAGTTTCAATAGCAACGACGCGATTTAATTTTCGTAAAATTCTGTCACCTTTCTATGAGTTTTCATATATTTAATTAAATTACCATAGGTAGGACAAAACCATCGTTGTAATCTGTATGCTCTCCAATTAAATTCACTCTCCCCGGTGCATAACTACAAATAGATGGATTGGATTGGAAGTATTTGCAAAATAAAGATGAAGTACATTTAACAGTTTCTTCGATATCTGGAACTTTAAAAATCGCCATAGTTTAGAATTTTTAATAATTAACGGCTCAATACAGATTCTGTATGCAAACCCAGACTCCTGCCAACTCGTAATCTTTTTCCGAGTACTTGTGTTGTATCAAAACATGTGACAGAATCGAAACCTATAGCAGCTCTATTTCGCATGAGCTGAAATAGTTCCGATGCTCTTTGGTATTATTGACGTTACAAAGAGATGGAAATCGATACAATTATCCCACGTTTTTTTTCTTTTGTTCATGTCTAGTCACAGAGTAAACCATTTGTTGTGCAATTTAATGATTTTTTTTTTTTCTACAAATGGTTACATCATACCCATCAACATTTTTTATTTGGAAACGTTTTACTCGAATAAACATACCTTTTAAATTAGAAAGTTAAAGGTTCTCTCTTTCATTCAAAAACTCAAAAAGTTTCTCCAATGGTTTGCAGAATCAAAGTTAATATTTAATTTTTTATAATACTGTATGTACGACATTCCTTTACTTTAATAGAAATTTTGAAGTAAATCATTAAAAACTTTCCAAAATATCATAAGTAATTTTCTTGGTTAATTTTTTTGCTGTGATTACAGACTTTTCTGTTTCTAAGAATTTAAGTCATAGACACTAAAAAATCGGAGAGCACAGGTACACACCATTCGGAAAATCATCGAATTCAAAATTAAAGGATTCCCTAAAGTAACAATATGCTACCGGTTTGCAGACACAAAATCACTAAACTCAGTAGTAAAACTAAGCAAGGGTTATTCAAAAAATAGATGCAATGTTGGACGAACGTTTAATTCTTATTTTTAAGTTGCAACAATGAAATAATTGATGGTAAGGGATCACTATTTGCTTAATCAAAGCGTCAAAATACTAGTCAGTTTGCTTGTAAAAATAAGTATAAATAAAGATTTTATAAATAAAATAAAATCACGTGCTTCAAATAATCGACACGCATTAGGTCACATATTGGCCACCGTTCTTTAGCTTAGGTCAGGGGTATTCAACACTTTTTGGAACCCTTTGTGCTTAGCGCGTTTTCTTAATGCTTTTTCGAGAGTTATAAAGCGACTAAACATATGATCCCGTATGGCCGTGAACTTACCAAAAACCTTTCAATTAGACGTATTCTTCAGATATATTTTTTCAAAATTCTCCCTCCCCCCCTAAAGGTTTGACATCGTGATAGATAATTGGGAGGGTTGTGGCCACACTATGAACGTTGACCAGAAATTTTATGGCTCATTAGGGAACCTGTTCTTTCCCATAAGATTGAGACATTTTCCATAAAGGTATTCGTTCAAAAGGGTGAGGATAAAAATTTCTTTAGTTGCCATCAATAAGGGCACTAGGTATCAGTAAAAGTCTTTATGTCAGCTTGGTTTAGTTTTTATTAGATTTGAATGAAATACGTCCTTTGAAGTGGTTTTTGCGGAGAGTCTTTATTTAGAGGGGTTGCAGACTTTTTCAAAACGTGCCAAGATCGCCAAACAGAGCAATTAACATTCCAATGTGATAGTCGTCCATTTGTGTGTACGTCACACACGATGATGTAGGAAAGATTCTTAGAAAAGCTGAGTAATAAGGCTTTCTCCGCTACATAAAAAAAGTTTTATATAATTATACCTTTTATAATAACTGTATTTTAAAAAATGAGATTCTTCCCCCTGACTCCACACAGTGTGGTTGTTTTCGCTGCACTTATCTAGAACTTCACCTTCGACGGTAATCTTGACCCTGTCGACAGGCAGAGTTCAACGGCAGCCGGCCCGGCCAATTTACAAGTGTTGTGAGCCAAATGAAATCTATTCCCATCGATTCTCACAAGGACTTTTTCATGCAATTTTTTTTTTTCATCTTCTTGTGACTCTCCGTGATATAATGTCTAGTGAAGATTTAGACTGGTTTTTTTATATCTTGAACTTTCATATGCTAACCACCTTTGGTGGGTTAGCTTGCAAATGGGGGCTAAGTGCCTTTAAACATTATACATTCTTAGGCCTATTTTTTAACTCATAAAAATTCGCTATCCTGGATTCATTCTTGTGGATTACCATGCCAAGCTTCCTGGAACTCAAATCGTCTGTTGCTGGACTGCTGAAACTAGAGGACGTAAGTGCAATTTTCGGTGACTCGATAATTACTCCTGAAGCCTGTAATGATTTTTTTCTCTAATCACAATTTAGGCACTCTTCATCGAATTCCACCCATCTTAAAAAAAATTTATTGATTTTGTTGAAAAAGGTTCATGTTTGAACTGCCTACCCAATGTTTTCGAAACTCTTAAAATACTAGCAAACGAAATAGAAAGGTTTCCAACCTAGAACTCAAAATAAAACAGATGGAAAAATCGCAACAGGAAGCTAACGAAAAATTCGAAACTCTACTTAAGAACCTAGCTTCTGAGACAGCTTCAAAATGCGCAGAAAAATTAAAATTAACTCCTACCATTATTAATGTAAATAAAGATAATGAATTTCACGAAGTAAAAAGCAAAAGAAAATTAAACTCTCCCAAAAGAATTACTGATACGATCTCAAAAAAAAATTTAAAAAAAAAAAAAAAAAAAAAAAAAAAA
>BMAW01027065.1:1586083-1600659 GCA_019974015.1 Nephila pilipes | reverse complement strand
TTAAAAAAAAAAAAAAAAAAAAAACATTAATTTCACCTTCCATTAAATAACAAATATTCTGAGCTCTCTGATGAAGATTCAGGCATTGAGAGCAATGATGATTTTATCTATGATACGGACGGTATCAATTCTCAAGCAGTAAGTAGTGATAAAACTAAAAAAAAAAAAAACTAATATTAATGATGAATATGACTCAGAATTTCCCGATGTATTGAAAGAGGAAACTAAAAAACCTCCTCCCCCCAATCATCTTAGCTAATATTGACAATCCAATAGCAACTCTTGAGAATATGATGAAATTGACAAAATGCGAGTTCAAAGGCGACTATAAAAGAAATAGTTTAAAAATCCCCCCCTCCAATAGTTGAAACATTCAGAACAATCCAAAATCATGTTCAAGAGAGGAATTTAGAAGCTCACACATTAGAATTACCTTGAGAGAGAATCCTTAAATGTATAATTAAAGGCATCCCAATTAATTATTCCCACGCTGAAATAATTCAGAAATTAGCTGAAAATAATCTGATAGTCAATGAATGTAATAATTTAAAATCCCCCCCCCCAAAAATAACTAGCCACTCCCCCTATTTTTAGTTACACTTCCAAAAAGAGAAAACAACAACAAAAATTTCGAAATCAATAATATTGGATACCTTTGAGTTAAAATTGAACCTCTCCGTAAAAGAAAAACACCAAATCAATGTTATCGCTGTCAAAAATATTTTCACCACTCTAGATTCTGCTCTACGGAATTTAAATTTGTGAAATGTAGAGATAATCATCCAACTCATAGCTGCACCAAAACTCTTGAAAGCCCCCCCCCCCAAATTCTGTAACTGCCGTGGAGATCATACATCAAATTTCTCTGGTTGCCCCAAAAATCCTAGGAATTTCAAACCCTCTCCCCTCCAACTACAAACTACTGGGAAGAACGACGTAAAAATGCCAAAAACAACAATAGCTAAAGCGACCAAAACATCCCACCCACTAATAATAGCCAACCTTCCAGTCTTCCCTTCGTTAATGAAATTAAAAAAAAATTTCAAACATTTTAAGTTTGATAAAATAATGGAAACTTACCAACAATTTAAATTAATAGAACAAATTTTTGCTGATTATAAACTTGATTTAAGTTCAAAAATTGAAAAAAACACTCCAAGTCATTTGCAATATGATGTCCATCTGGTTCTAAAATTTAATTTGCTAAATAAACTACTCCCTTCCCTCCTGATTGCAAGCTGGAATACAAATGGCGTTAAATCAAAAAGAGGAGAATTCCAAAATTTCATAGATAATTACAACCCAGACATCCTAGGAGTCCAGGAAACTCACCTCAAACCCTCCGAAAAATTTAAAATTCCAAATTATAATATATATACCTTTCTGACAGATCAACCCATTGGGGCGGAGGTACTGCAACCTTAATTAAAAATAGAATTCATCTCATCATATGGTTATCAAAAATACCTCCACCTCTGAAAATACCATCATCCATATCAATACCAAAGACAATCAATATTTCATAATCTCCACTATTTACCATCCCCCCCCCGTAATCTCATCAATCATAATGAATTAATCAATATTCTCTCAGTCAACCCCACCGGAATTTTAATAGGTGACTTTAATGCAAAACATCCGACCTGGAACAGAGGCAGGGCAAACAGATCAGGTAAAATTATTCATGCAAAGTGCAACACTAATAACTACCAAGTAGCTGCTCCCAACTCACCCACTCACTTTCCTTACAATAGCAATATTTACTCTATAAAAGATTTTGTTATCTTCAAAAGCATTCCATTTTACACTATAGAAAGTGTTAATGAACTACCTAGCGACCATAACCCTATACTAACGGACATCTCTTTCAATAAAATTCTCCCTATCTCCCTTCATACTCTCACAACTACTAATTGGTTCCACTATCAAGAAATTCTATACAATATCACAAAAGGTAACCCCATTATAATCACTGATCTAGACCAATCAATTACATCGTTTACTATTAATATCAAAAATGCAATTAACCATACGAGTAATACCAGATCCTTCCACCCCCTCCCCATCATAGACTCCCATCAGAAACCTAATTAAAGAGAAAAATAGATACAGAAAACAATGGTGAAACACCAAATACCCTCCTTTGAAATCCATAATTAATAACCTTAAAAGCAAGTTAAAAATGAAATCAATACCTTTAAAAACAAAAAATGTGGAAACCTACTCCGATAGCTTAATACCGAAGAAAACTCCCTTTTTAATATGAACAAAAAACTTTCTAATAAATACTACAATATCCCCCTACTAATAGGCAATAATGGACTGGTTTTCTCTGATAAAGAAAAAGCTGGTCTGCTTGCCCATAATCTTGAATCCTCGTTCCAGGAAAATCCAACTCCATATTATGATGATCATATTGAAAAAACAGAATCAATAGTTCAAAACTATCTTGAAACCCATACCAATTTTAATTTATCTCCCCTCCTCACCTCCACCTCTGAAATAGCTACCATAATTAAAAAGTTAAACAAAAAGAAAGCTCCCCCATAGAGGATGGCATTCACAATCAGGCCTTTAAATTCTTTCCTCCCAACGTACTTACTCATTTCACAAATTTTTTTAATAAATGTCTCGTGTATGCGCATTTTCCACAAAATTGGAAACATGCAACTATTATTCTCTTCCCCAAACCCAACCAACACCATTCCATTCCATCCAACTATCGACCTATCAGTCTACTAAATTCTATTTCAAAAATCTTTGAAAGAATCCTACTAACCAGAATTCTGACTCACGTTTCTACTAATAATATTCTTCCAGACTCACAATTCGGCTTCCGTACTAACCACAGCATTGTCCATCAACTTCTACGGGTTGTGAATGCCATTAATGAAGGATTTAATTCCAAACAAGTTTCTGGGAGTATCTTCCTCGACATACAAAAAGCTTTCAACCGCCTCTGGCATGATGATTGATCTTCAAACTAATCAAATTAAATTTCCCTCCCTAAATATTAGTTATCTTAAATAACTTCCTTAAAGATAGAATATTCCAAGTTAATCTTAATAATACTCTCTCTACAATATGCTATATAAAAGCCGGTCAGCCTCAAGGGCCTGTAATTTCTCCTATTTGCTACAATTTGTTTACATATGACTTCCCTCAGATTTCTTACAATAGCCTCTGTATATTTGCACATGACGCAGCAATCCTCACCCAAGGAAATAGTCCAATTAACGTAATAGTTAAATTACAAAATCCTCTAAAACAAATAGAGGATTGGATGACATTCTGAAGGATTGCTGTAAACATTAATAAAACTAAAGCTCTCATTTTTAGAAAAGGTCACGCTCCCGCTCCTAATTAAAAACTCAAATTTTTTAATGATTAAATCTCTTGGGACTCTGAGGTCAAAAACTTAGGAGTTATCTTGGACTTCAAATTCACCTTCAAACTTCATATCCAATCAATAATTGACAAATGCTGGTCCAAAATCCATAACTGCATATCTTTAATGAGCAGAAATTCAGTACTAACTCTTGTTAACAAGCTCCGATCAATAGCTTGTTTCTCTATACTGATCAAGCATAAATCCCAATGTAAACCACACCTATTATTTAGTTATTTTGCAGAGGAAAACTGTAGATTAAAATGGAGCACAACATTTTCTGCTTTTTTAAGAAATTACAAAAAATAATTATCGTAGAAACATCATTAAAATCTACTGAATCAAATATTCCTACAATACAAAAGCATTTTCAAACAAATATTCAAATTAGACTGATAATCGTATTTCAATTTAAAAAAATTATAAAAAAAATATGTTCACGTCTAATAGCGTCTTGTAAATAATTTAGATTCTTTATGACATCAAGAATTTTATTGTTTCCATTATGATAACGAATTTTATGTGCTAACATTATTTTCTCTTCCTCCTTCAAGTAATTCATTTTTTTAACCTTTTACTTTTTAAAACATTTCTCATTGCTTAATAATATTTTTCTGATTTCTTGGAGTATTTCATTCACTACACGAGAAATGACTTTTCAAAAATTTATAGAAGATTATTAACACATTCTCGTCACTGTATCTTGAAAACAGTTATAAAAAGTTGATTGATAGTATCAGTAGAGAAGAATGTTATTGTTCTCTTCAAATATAAAAGATTTGATTAAGAATTTTATAGAAGTTGAATCTAGATTAATGATAATGCAGGAATGATTTATCAACTTTTTTAGGAATTCATAACGTATCTGTTAAAATTCAGAAGTATATTTCAAAGTGTTTGATTTGTTACTGATTGAACAAAAGATGAGTATTGTAGTATCATTTTTTAAAAAAAGTTCAAACACTTTTAAGTTATATCTTATCTCATTATAAAAAGTTTCTTACTTTTAAACAGTTATAAACTTATTTAAGAATAATTGCAACAAAATATTGAATTTTTTTTACCTCCATTTTTCTTATTTTTTCATTGTTTTATATTAAATGATATCAAAGTTTGATGCTGTTATGGAACGGATTTTGCTAAAACAGATTTTTAGCATGTAACATAGGTATTATCTTAAAGTTTTTTTACCCGTTTTGCTCATTATATTTCCCGTAATTAGCAATGAGGCATAATTACAATTGATACACACTTTTCAATTGTGAATTGTTATTATGAGAAACTAACATGTATAATGAGCCAAAACGAAACATAAATAAGTGCTGAATCTTTAAATTTTAAAGCGTTTCACTTTTCTCTCATTCACAGAGTCGAATAATCGATAAAACTAAAGTATTTTCTATCCTATAGATATAATGGATCCTTCAAATAACTAATATGATTTTGATTCTGATAAGCTCCGAAGAACCGGGAACACATATTAAATATCAGGGTACCATTTAAATTATTTTAAATAATTTATTATTGTTTCTGTAAAGTATTTAGGTGCATTCAATAAATAGAATCAACTTATTGAATTAAATTTAAGACATAAAATTTCAAAATGGCTGACTATATACATAAAACACTTGAATCTGTTTTTAATAAATTTGCATGATAATCATTTAGAATAATAACTTTGTATAGTATACTTCATTTATTTACAACAAAGAAAGTATCAATTTGTAAAAGTTTTAAACTTATTATAATATAAAATTAAAGGAGAGATTTCTGAATTTTTTTAAAATCTGAATCATCGACTGTTTTTCAATATGTCAAGTCTATTTATTAAAGATTATATTATTTTTTTAAAATTGTTATGTGTCTGTTTCCGAATTAAATACATACGTAAATTCCAAATTGAATTGGCTTAAATTAAAATCCCTGTAAGAGCTACTCGAGACTTGTAGGATATGTATACCGTCTTCCTGAATTACGGTTCAGTGACAAGCATGACTCCAGAGTGAATCTCATTTTCTTAATTTCAGTATCACACGGTCTTAAGAATTTGAGGCTCAATTTCATTAAATACGAAGCACACTCCATTGTTTGATAAGTAAGATTTTTGATGTAATCATGACTCGATTACTTCCAAAATTGGCCACTGTAGTTGAGTTGTCATAATCGCAATCTCCTGACCAGTCAGCGTTGTTTTTCTCAAATCGTGGGTTCTCTCTCTCTCTTTCTCTCTCTTCAATATTTCTCTAAAGATCCACTGAAAAGTGGAGCAACTGCACTTTAAACCTAATGACACTCCCAGTTTTTGCACTGGCGAGGTGTGAATGTTTGGTGAGTGGAATTCCAGTTCAAGTGTCGTCCTCGTCATTTGACCGAAGTTCGAAATAATGAGATCTATCGCCAATAGTCTAAGTGCTGATTCTTCGTACATCGTTAATGAAACAATTACTCAATACCACAAAAATTATTCATTAATGAGCGCCAGTGGGTTATTGTTTATTCTCAAAATCTCTTATTACTCGTAAATATCAAAGAAAAATAATGAGAAAGACATACCCTATAAGGGTAAAATTGGTAAGGGAAAAAGAAAATAAGAAGAGAAAAATTGTCTGAAAGAGATATGCGGAAATACATTTCTGTTTTCTCTAACTGTGAGTGCATTGAGAAATAAAAATTTAAATTATTAGGATGGCATTAGAGGATACGATTTTTTTTGTAGTGAAATAGACAAATCTTAATTTATAATATAAATTTGAGAACATTGTTTGTGCTATAGTATTGGATTTTCGCGTTTTTCTATAGTTGTAAAAACATTACTTCTGTCGTCAGAACGAAGGCTGCTTACTTTATTGTTGGGCGAAGTGCTTGTTTATAAAATAGGACTATTATTTAACGATAGTGGAAGAAATCTATCAATCAGCAATAAGCTAAGAGATGAATTTTACTTCTAAATCTCTCGTGTATGTATTTAATGTGTTTCAAATAGATTAGTTTATCACCTAAATGATAGTTGAGGTAATGAACCCCATCGATATAGATTTGATGAAGATATTCCCAATTTATCTCTAAATCGAAAGCATATTTATAAAAAAAATTGGGGAGGGGTCAATATGCCCAGATTTCCTAGATATTCCTCCAAACTAATCACTGTTCTTGAATCTGTGAGCCATTCTTTTGGAGTATCTAGGAATTTTTATATTTTTCCCATTGCTTAGTTCAGTAGTTCCCAAAGCGGGCGTCACGGCACCACAGGGTGCCTCTTCGTCCAGTATTCCACGTTTTATCGAGGACCAGAGACTAAACAATCGCTTCTACTCGGAATATGGTGACATAACTGAAAAAAAATGTGTCGAAAGATGGACTGAAATGAGAGAAAAACAAGTTAGGGGAGGGGGAATGAGAGTACGAGAAGCGAAAGGGGAGCGCCGTGCTTAGAGTACCGGCAGGAGTGACTACATTAAGTAGACGTAATAAACTGCTTATCTACATCCTGATAATAAGACCTATCCTGACCTATGCTTGCACAGTCTGGTCGCATTGTGCAGATACAACTCTAGATCTTATCGAAAAATCTCAAAGTGCAACCATCAGAATGATAGTAAATGCCCACTGGTATATGCAAAATAGCGAGTATTATTCCATAATTTTCTGAACCTATTTTATAGTTTTAGTTAAATTCCAAATATTTTGAGGGTAGCCTAGGGGGGGTATTTATAATTCTGGTTACTGAGGAGCAATTTATAGCATGGTGGATGATAGAGTTGAAATTCTTGATTGCGTCTTCAATTTTGTCAGTGTCAATAATAGGATTTCCAGGCATGATTTGATGGTCGACTTTTTTAAATTTGAGCCAATTGGTAGTTTTATATGTTCGTAGTTCTGGTGGAAGAATATTATTTAACAAAATGTCGATGATGATGGGGTTGTGGTCGCTGCTGAATTCGTTTATGGATGAAACATTGGAGTGAGTTGGATTTTTCGCAATTGCGAAATTCAGTATGGAGTTGTATGGACCTATGTGAGGGAAGTGCGTTGGATGATCAGGTGCTATTATATCCAGTGCAGAGTCAACCACCCAGTTGCATATGACAGTACCATTTCTATTAGCTCTGCCGGGGTTCTAGCAGGGGTGTTTGGCTTTAAAATCTCCGAATAAGATAACCTTGTGGTTTGGGACGAAAATGGCATCTAAGTCGACAGTGTTGATGGTGCCGTTTGCTGGTCTATAAATACTAGTTATATTGATGTGTGCATTATTTTGAAGGCAAATATTAATAGTAGTGTTCTCGAAGGTTTATGTGTGAAAAATCATGTCGAAATGTTTAATGTTTTTTTTAACAAAAATAGAAGCGCCTCCTCCCCTATGGATAAGGCGGTCACTTCTATGACAAGTGTAGTTGGGAATTTTGATAGTGTCAGATGGGCGTAGGTGAGTTTCTTGAATGCCGATGATATCAGGATCATGATATTCTATTGAGTTTTTTAATTCATCAATTTTATTTTTGAGACCATTTGCGTTCCAACTAAAAATGCGGAGTGTAGGGCTTTTAAAATTTGGTGTGTTAGACATTATTTAGTGTTGGTCAGCTGGCTTTGGAAGATCTGCAGCATAGTCCCCATTTGATTTAATATCTGTTGCATGGAGTCAAGAAGAGGAGGATTAAGAGGGTTATTGGTTTGTTGTGCAGTGATAGGAGCATTTGGGGTCATTCCGGCTTGTTGTTTTTTCCGTTCCTCCCTCACATTAACAGTTGGAGGTTTAACGGGTTTTGCGTTTATAGGGTTTTTAGGACACCCAGAGTAGTTTGCGGGCTGTGGTCCTCCGCAGAGAGCACACTTTTCTGGTGTTTGAATAGGTTTTTTTTATAGTCCCTAGTTTGATGGGAGCCAGCACATTTGAGGCATTTTGGTGTTCTATTACAGAAACGACTGTGATGGTCCTGGCATCTATAGCATTGAGCAGGCATAGAATTTTCTTAGAGCCTCAATTTTGACTCTAAAATAACCAATATTGCAGATGTTATATATGTCTTGAGTTTCAGTGATTATCTTAAGGACAACCAGGAAAAGCGGCATGTTGGTGTTGTTGCGCCTGTTGCACAGGACTGAAACGTGATCTGGATTGAGCCTTTGAAGTTGAATTTCACTGATGAGTTTCTTTATATCGTAGTCAGCAGGGAGACCTCGAATGACTACTTTTAACATTTTTTCATTCTGCATCTCAAAAGTGTGAGATTTTAAATTTTTTACAGAAATGAAATTTTGAATTATGCGATGTTCGTTTGGCATTTCAGGGAAAATTTTAAGTTTTCCTTTTACAATTCTGCCTAAGATTTCAGATTTTGTTTTTTCACTGATATCCTTTAGCAGATCAGGAGTATTCAAGCATTCATCAATGAATATAAGAGGAACTCTTTTCTATTTGTTTGTTACAACGGTAAAACCGTCGTTTTCTCCTCCCCCCCCACTTTCATGGGCTTCCGACTGAACGGGAGTAGGGGGGGGAGAGTAACTTTCTCACTTGTTTCTTTTTCGCTTTCCGAGGGAGAAGTGGACTTCATTGATTCTGAGTCATTGTCCGATTCGGAAAAATACTCTCGTTTGCTTTTTTAAATCATTCTGCCCACTCAGCATTCTCGTTAAACTCTCTTTTCTGAGGAGATAATCTCATCCTTCTTCCCTTGACCTATTTTCCACGATCACCCGATTCCTTGCAATCAGCTGATCAAACTTTTCCCCAAAAATGCTTTTCTTTTCTTTTCTTTCCTTTTCTTTTCCCCTTCTTCTCGGAAGACCGGTCTTTGACCAGTCTCTCTCTCCCCTTTTCACTCTCATCGCACTTCGTTCTTTCAGTGACGTAGATCTTTCACCCTCTACCCTCCCTCCTGCGGCAGATGCTGAGTATTTGTTCTAGGGGTACATAACCCTCACGGGCTTTAATCTCCAATAGATTGACTATTAATTGAAGTTGAGACTGAACCTTGGTTATTTCACTTGCCCAGGACTTAAGATTAAAATATATGGTTAGATAACATAGCAATAGCTTTAGAAAAAAAAACTTTTAAGTTGAGAAAATTCGTATCAGAAATGATTTAAAATATTTATACATAGTCAGCATTAGTTATAAAACTAGTGGTGTTGGTTTGGTTCTGAATATTAAGGATAAATTTAAACTATTTAGGCTTGAAGTTTAAATATTACAGCAGTAGGTTATTTTACCCTGCTTGGTTTCTCAGTCTGGTTGCAATGAGATCACGTGAAGTGATTGGTCGAGGATGAGGTTTGCTATTTTACTATATATGGGTGGGTATGGGTGTTGTTAAGATTGGGATGTTCAAGCATTCGGAACGGTGAGGTCGATACGCTCGTATTGATACTTTTTTGATACATCTTTGGTGTGACCTTTGCTTGCTCCGGAAGAACAACGAACGACTTTTTGGTTGTTTCTGGCTAATTCTTCTTATATTCTGCTGTGATACTTTTTGATTATTTTTTTATTGACGATTTTCAACGCTTCATCCCCGCGTGCTGTTATCTCGGCAGCGGACTCTTCTCCCCTCGCCTCTCGCCTGATATTTGAACTTCTTCAACTGCTATATGAAACCCGACTGAATAGTCATGGCTTACGGCATGGACTGCTCCCTGAATACTTCCACATCTCAACCAGGTCCTGCTTCCATACCTGATGAGGTAAGTGCTAGCCTGGGCTTAATTACTCCTCTTTCTCCCGATAAATGTTCACATCTCATTTCGTTCGTTAACCCTAGCAGTTACGACTATCTTTCTCAATTGATTTACAATATTTTAAATGATCCAGAATCTGAGATTAACCTTCCTATAATTAAGCAAAAAAATTTACTTATGCTAGACCATATCCTACATCGATCCGCGCTTAACTTACAAATCGAAGAAACTAACTTAATTAAAAAGAACTTAAAATGTGAAATAGATCAAGTAACTGCACTTAAGACTAGCTTAACTTCTGAACTAGAAGTTCTAAAAAATCAAATTCGCACCGAAATTTTAAACTCTGATATTACCAACCAACATGAATCCTCGAATGATGGCTTTACAACAAAACCCCGCCGCAAACGTGTTAAATCGAAGGATATAACCAAACACTATGATTTTAACTTAAAACCAACTGAAAGGAATATTAATCTTAATTTAAAAACAAACGATAATACTAATACCATTGACTCAGCAATCTCGCTCACCAACAAATTTGACAGTCTGGAAATCGAAGAAATGGAAACCCCACCCGCACCAAAAACCCCGCCATTCATTCTTACTAAAGTCAAAAACCCAATTGAAACCCTGAATAAAATTAATACTTTAACTGGTGAAAAAACCGTAGGAAAAATCAACGGTACTAATCTAAAATTATTTCCGACAACAATTGACGCACACCGATCCATCCAATGCCACACTGCTAAAAACAAAATTGAAGCCCATACTTACGAACTACCAGGAAACAAATTATCAAAATATGTTATCCGCGGCCTTCTTGTAGATACTGACCCTGCTACTATTATTAATGAACATAGCAGTTTCGGCTGGACCGTCGAAACTTGCCACATTATGAAATAAAAAAAAACTAACCTTGCTATGCCCTTATTTCTTATTCAGGTTCCCAAAAATCCTAAAAACAGTGAACTATACTCAATAGATCACATCGGCTATTTAAAAATTAAAATTGAACCTTTAAAAAAAAGAGAAATTCCTAACCAATGCTACAGAAGCCAATCCTTCTTTCATCATTCTAAATTCTGCACCTGTATTCCCTTTTGCTTCAAATGCGCTGAAAATCACATTTCAAAACAATGTACAAAACCAAAAGGTTTCCCTCCTAAATGCTGCAACTGCGGCGGTTCCCACAGACAACTTTTCAGAATGCCCCAAAACCCACTAAATTTCAAGCCTTCACCCCCCACCCCCGCTACCAACGCTTGGGAAGAAGGTGCAAAAAAGGCTGCACAAGATTCTAAGCAAAATCAAACCACAATTACTGAATCTGATACTAATAAAATTACACCGCAAGCTCAAACTTCCACACCCGCCACTGATACCACAGACTCAACTCCAGATCCCACTTCATCCTTCGCAAATGACTTAAAAGAGATGCTAGCCCTCTTTAATCCTCAAAAAATAATTAAATCAATAGCCCTTTTCAAAAATATCACATCCAAACTTAATAATAAAAAAATCGATACTTGTCAAAAATTCGAGTTATTTTTCGTCTCACTCCTCATCGTATAGAAATCTGGTCATAATGTTTAATACATCTCAAAATAGCCCACCAACGCTGATCATTGCTAGCTGGAATGCCAATGGCATCAAACTTAAAATAGAAGAACTTAAAAATTTTATCACAGATCATAACCTAGACATCATTGGAATCCATCATTGGAATCCATCTAAATCATCCCTACATATTCCAAATTACACTGTTCACCGCTCTGATCGCATTACGGACCAGGGCGGCGGAACAGCTATTATTATTAAAAACTCCATCCTCCATCATTTAGTTATCAGAAATACTTCAACTTCGGAGAACACTACTATACACCTAAAAACACGCAACAATAAGAAAATCACAATTTCTTCCTTCTATCACCCGCCTCAAAACTTACTTATTCCCCCCGATTATTTTTGGTGATTTCGATGACAAACATCCAACCTGGAACAGAGGAAGGTCAAACAGATCAGGTCGACTCCTTCACAATATGGTTGCTACAAATAATTTCACCATCGCAGCCCCTAATTCTCCCACCATTTCCCTTACAATAGCCCCTCGAATAGTATCATTGACATCGCAATTCATAAAAATATTCCCATTTGCAATAGCGAAAGTTTAAGCGAACTTAGTAGCGATCACAATCCGGTAATTTTTGAATTAATTTTAGATAACTTCCTCCCCATCTCCCTCCAATCACTCACGACTACCAATCGGCCACGTTTCAGAGAAACCATGTCAGAATTACTTCCCGGGAATCCCTGCATTAACGATATCCCCTCAATAGATAACGCTATTCAAAATTTCACTTCAAAAATGCAGGATGCTATCAAACCGGCCAGCACCACTAAAATTATCATAACTCCACACCTTAGACTCCCTCCCTACATTAGAAATTTAATCAAACAAAAAAACCGACTTCGCAAAAATGGGCAAAATTTTCGTTACCCCCCGTTTAAACAAGAACTTAATAGACTCCAACACCTAATTCATAAAGAAATAACTAAATTTAAAAACCAAAATTGGGAAAACCTCCTTAAAGATCTTAATACTGAAGACAATAGCCTTTTTAACTTAAATAAAAAACTTACAAAAAAAGTTTCAACCTATTCCTCCTCAGAGCGGTTATAATGGCATGGTTTACTTGGAAAAAGAAAAAGCAGATCTGTTTTCCCTTTCTCTGGAATCCTCCTTCCAAGAAAATCCCTCCCCCAATGACGACGATCATATTGAAAGAACTGAAATCATTGTAAACAACTTCCTCGCAGCACACAGCAACTCAATTCGCTCCCCTCACCTCACCTCCCCCTCTGAAATTGTCAACATCATTAAAAACCTTAAAAACAGAAAAGCTCCAGGCCTTGATGGTATCCATAACATAGTCTTCAAATTCTTAAGCCCTAATGCTATCACCTACCTTACGAAAATTTTCAATAAATGTCTCCAATACTCTTATTTTCCAAACCAATGGAAACATGCTATAAATATTCTTTTCCCCAAACTAGGCTTTAACCACACCCTCCCATCCAATTACCACCCTATTAGCCTCCCCAACACAGTTTCTAAGGTTTTCGAGAAAATACTTCTGGCCAGAATTCTTGATCACACCCGTTAGAATAATATACTACCTGATGGACAATTTGGCTTTTGCCACAAGCACAGCACGGTACATCAGCTTCTTCGTATAGTCAACATGATCATCGAAGGCTATAACCACAAATTAATCACTATTGGCATTTTTCTAGACATTCAAAAAGCGTTTGATCGCCTTTGGCATGATGGACTCATCTCAAAACTCATACAACTTAACTTCCCCCCCAAACTTAATTTTAATCGTTAACTCATTTCTTAAAAATAGATCCTTTCAAGTCAAAATCAACAATGAACTTTCCCAACCAGGTAGTATATCTGCCGGAGTTCCACAAGGCTCTGTCCTCTCTCCCTGCCTCTACTCCCTCCAAAATTATGATTTCCCACAAACAAGATTCTCCAGTCTTTGTCTTTTCGCAGACGACGCTGCTATCCTCGTCCAATCCAACAAGGGAAAACTGCCCGCAAGAAAATTACAAACTCACCTTAACAAAATTGAACAATGGTTCACACTTTGGCGCACTGCTGTGAATACTTCCAAAACCAAAGCCCTGATCTTCCGTAAAGAAACTGCCCCCCTCCCTCCAAACAACTCAAATTATTTAACTGTAACATTGACTGGAGCTCCGAAGTTAAGTATCTCGGGGTCACCCTGGACTCCAGACTCACATTCAAACCTCACATTCAAAAAATCTCCAATAAATGTTGGGGAAAATTAACAACTGCATTCCGCTAATTGGCCGTAACTCTTGTCTCTCACTTCAAAATAAATTACTACTCTGCAAACAAGTCATTAGACCCATTATTCTCTATGCTTCCTCGGTCTGAGGTCATGCCACCAAATCCCATATTCAAAAGCTCCAAATCCTCCAAATCAAAATCTTACGAATCCTTGTCAACGCTCCCTGGTATGTTCGTAACTCAGTTACATACAATGACCTTAAAATTCCTCTCATTAAAACACACATAGCTTACCTTTCACGTAGATTTTATAACACCTTCCACTTTCACGAAAACACACTCATACAGGCTCAAACCATCTTCGCTCACAATTTTGGCTTCTACCCATTCCCATATGAATCATGCCAAAATTATTTTAACCTACACCCTCCTTAAATTTTTTTTTTTTATCATCACACACTTCACCTTAATACCTCGCCCAACTAATTAATCTAAATTGTTCCATTCAACCAGCTTTCAACCGTTATTCAACCAGTTTCACCCCAAAGCTATCATCCTTGATTCATGCATCGCCTTTTGGCCCGCGATTTTAATCTCAAGTTCTACATCCTTTCTTCAGAAAAGACTTTCTTTTTTGACCTTTTTCCCTTCCCTATCCTTAAACTTTCTACTTTCAAAACAAAA
>BMAW01027065.1:1466772-1577164 GCA_019974015.1 Nephila pilipes | reverse complement strand
AATTTAACCAACTTCCCATCAAGCTAGAGCTTTGAAATTTTGGGAATTGTTCGTACTCGCCTAACAATGCAATATTTAGACGTTTGCAACAAGTCTTAACTCATATTTTTTTAAATAATGCTGTTTAGCCCAATCACTTGGCGCAATTTGAATAATTGCCAAATTTGGCAAAATTTTTTTTTTTTTTTTTTTTTTGACTGAATGTTAAGTCCGCTTCGTGGACCAATGTAGCAACATTTGGCAAAATAGCGCCAAATAATTCCTTTCTCCAAGAGTGGTTTGACTAAACTGTATTCCAACCATTTAATTTACCGGATTAATTAATTTTAGTTAGTTTTAACGTTGTTATGTATTTCACTTGGTGTGTGTCTGTATGTATGTGTATCAGTGTGTCATCAAATTGTCTATTGTTAATTTAACCAACTTCCCATCAAGCTAGAGCTCTGAAATTTTGGGAACCGTTCTTATTTGCCTAACAATGCAATATTTAGATATTTGCGATCAGTTTTTTTACTAATATTTTAATAATTTTTTTAATAAACTTTGCCACCATATAAAAACGTTGGTTTTTATTTCGAATTATTGTAGATTTTGTCTCTTTCAAGGATCGCGTCCTTGAAGTTGAGTAATGAGTACGAATACTGATGACTGCTGCTCATTAAACCAGATGGGGTCTGAAAGTGGTGTGCCAGTTGAATTCCAGTTAGAGTTCCAATCTTCATCTAACCTTTGCTTAGATTTATATAGTTCGTTGTTAAAAGTCCTTATGTAAGGGGACTCAAAAACAAAATTAATATTTTAAAATTTTTCTTTTTCATTAATTGTTTGAGTTTGTATAAATATTCTTCACTGTGCTGTTAGTTACATTTCATCATTTAGCTTTAGTAATATTTTATAATTTTCATTGTGTGGAACGTTTACTAACGATATTCATTTAACAGGTCAGGAAGTAAGCGTTCAATCTTTTCATCTTCTATGTTTATAATGCTTTCTTATTCAATAATTATAGTAAATCTATTTTATTTGCATAAACAAGTTTATGTATTTTTAAAATCACAACATATTTTATTGCTAGTATATCAAATTTACTATTTAAAATTTAGTAAAACCAAACATTTAATTTTGAAATATTTTATTGATTTTATTAATGATTAATTTTTGAAACAAGAATGTCTTCGTAATTAGATAAGTCTTTTTTATAAGTTTATTAATTTGCCAAGTTCTGCTTGTAAAATACTGAATCAAATAAATTGTTCTTTTTTTTTTTCTTGTATTTTATCTGAAATCAGCATTTATAAGACTTGATTATCTTCAAACCCTTAAAAATAATTTTATTAACAGGAGTGCATGAGGATATTACAGAACTAAATTGGGATACGTATTTCCGTTTTCTTTGGTAATGAAATTGAAAATGTTGTAGCTTTTATGAGTCAATTAATAATTTTTAAAAACAGAAACTAAGTTTTGTAAGCTTTTACAGATAAACGTAATTATTGTTGCATTTTTTATTGTAAAATTTATAGATATATACAAAATGTTAACATGACAAATAAAATTTATTACTAATAACTCAATACAAATTATCGAAATATATATAGTTATGTAACCGCGTTCTTATGTCATAACTGCTTTAATGCAAAAGAAATCAACAGCATCTCGGGGTAAATTACTATATTTTTAATGACATAAACTATCACAGTTACAAGGACGGAATTAAAACAATTAACAGTAACATTTAGAAGGAAAAAAAGTTTATCACAAGTAACCTTAAACATAGCCCAGGATTGGACAGTGACAGAGAAGACCTTACTCCACGAAATCCCAGCTCTCTCTGGCAAAAAAATACTGGACGACAAAGCCATACTCTTACAATACAATCCTTTCCATCATGTGGCGCCATCTACAGTCTCGTTTTGAAGTTAGTGTGTTATAGACTCCCCCTCTGGTTCCATTGACGTCTCGGCTCGGAATCAGGAGGTAATTTCTTGGGGTGTCCTCTTTTCCTTAGAGGTGCCACAGATCCTGTGTTTCTTTCTACTCCAGGCTCATGATAGTCCTTTAGGGCAGAAATATGATAAATTCCAAGGACTTGGTCTGGGTTGGCCGGGTCGGCAATCTCATATGTTACTGGTGATCTCAAGGTGAGAATGAGGTAAGGACCTTCCCACTTTGGCATGAATTTCTTGCTTCTGTTGTTCCGACTTGTGGGATGAATGGTCACCCAAACTTTGTAACCAGGTTTGTAGTACTTTCGTCTTCTTCGTCGATCGAAGTTTCCTTTCTGACGATCCTGTTTCTGTTCAACTCTATCTTTGACATCCAAGATTGAATTGGCAAACCTCTTGAGATATGGGTGATTTCCGGTACAAAGTTATCGTTGTCAATCACTTGTCGGATATCATGCCTGATATCGTCTGAAGTTCTCAATTGGCTTCCAAATTGTAAATAGGCAGCCGTGTGTCCGGTGGTGTCACAAACTGAAGTATTCATTGCGAAACGAATTAGAGGTAACTTATCCTCCCAAGCCGAATGTTCGTCCCCCACCAGTATTGCTAATCTAGGCTTCAAGTCTCGATTTTTACGTTATGATGGGTTCGCTTGCGGGTGGTAGACATGAATGAGGTCTTGCGTAATTTCAAGCAAATCACAAGACAGTTGCATGACATCACTTACGAACTGGGGTCCGTTGTCACTTATTAGTCTTAGTGGAAAACCATATCGTAGGAATACGATGAGTATTTTAGCACAGTTTTCAACACTGGCTTTAGCAAGAGCAAAGAGTTCTACTCATTTGGAGCTTGTATCTTCTACAATAACGATCCACCTCTTACCAGTGGGAGTTTCCGGGAAAGGGCCAAAAAGATCATTGGCCAGCGTTTCAAACCTTTGTGCATAGGCGGGTGTTCTCAAGAGTCCTGCTGGTTTTTGGGATGTTGGTTTATAACGATTGCATTCAGGACAAGTCTTGATGTAATCTAAGATGAACTTTTTCATACCTCGAAAGTAGTATCGGGATGCAATCTTCTTGTAGGTGTTCTCTACGCCATAATGACCAGCTGTCGGGGCATCGTGGTATTCTTGAAGGATTCTTTCTCATTCTTGTGTAGGAACTACAAATTGAGCTTCTTCCTCTTCACACTCAAGTGAATACCTATACAAGATACCCTGATTCATTAGGTATCCCTGACTGGTGTAGTTGGCAAAGTTTTCATCTTTGTCCATGCTCTCAAAGCAGTCGATGATTTTCTTTAGTTCTTCGTCCTCCAGCAGTCCCTTTCGAATATCACTGGACTTCCTGGATGGCTCACACATTAGAGGCTGTGCCTTCAGTATACGACGGTCTTGACAGCATGTCAGCTATTACATTAGCTTTTCCAGGGGTATAATCAATCTTCAGGTTGAAGAACTGAATTTTCAAAGCCCATCTTTCCAGACTGCCAGAAGGTGACTTTATGCTGAACAACCATTTGAGAGGTTGATGATCTGATGCAAGGAATATTTGTTGATTTTCTACGCAATCTCTAAACTTCTCTAAAGCCCACACTTCTCGCTCGGTTGTGGAGTAGTTTTGCTCTGTTGGAATCATCAGACTACTTACATATTCGATTACATGTTCATCGGGGCCACTTCCCTGGAGTAGGACTGCTCCTAAGGCATAATTACTTGCGTCTGTACGGATTGTGAAAGGTTTTGATCCGTCAGCTTGCTTCAATATAGGAGAAGTCATCAAGCGCATCTTCAACGTCTCAAAAGATTATTGTTGCTCAGGCCCCCAGTGCCAATGCACTTTCTTCTTAGTGAGGTTACTAAGCAGGCGTGCTATGTCAGGAAAGTTAGGGACATATGGACAAAACCAAGAGCAAGTTTGAAGTAAAGATTGGACTTCTTTCACAATGGTAGGGATTGGAATTTTTTGAATAGAAGAGATCTCTTGGTCAGCTTCGATTCCATCCTTCGTTATCCAGAATCCCAGATACTTCATATGATCACAGGATGTTGGGAACAAGATTAAATGTAAAGTTTAACTGCCCTTTCTTGGCAACTGTAGTAATGAAAGAAAACCTCTGTCAATAAAGATCAATTCAGTCTAATTTAATACTTGCAAAACTGTAATACAGGCAAAGCGACATTTATCTCGTTTTGCATGGAGTTTTAAGGTAGACAGTCTTTCAAAAACTTTTTCGAGATCTTCCAGATGTTTGTCAAATGTTTCTGAGAGAACAATGATGTCATCTAGGTAACAAAGTGGGAAAACATCTTTGAAGCCACTTCGAAACTTGTCAATTAATCTTTGAAAAGTAACCGGAGTATTCCGTAGGCCGAAGGGCATACGTAAGTAGCGGTAAGTTCCAAAAGGGTAAATGAAAGCAGTTTTGTCTTGGTCAATGTCAGCGATCTTTACTTGATGGCAGCCTGATTACAAATCAATTGTTGACATGTAGGATGCCGGTGTTGCTTCATTCAATAGATCCTCCATTCGTGGTAAGGGGTACGTATCCATTTTCGTAATAGAGTTCAACTTCCTGTAGTCGACGCAAAGAAGTACTTTCCCATTTGGTTTAGGAACAAGTACCACAGGTGCGGCATAAGAGGACTCGCACTCTTCGATTACATTCTGTTTCAGCATTTCTTCAATTTGTTCCTTCAAAATCTCTTTCTTTATGGGATTCATCCTGTAGGGAGACGTTGCCATTGGGGGGAGAGTGATCACTCGCGTCGGTACGGTGTTTGATAAACGGCGTGGGCCCTCCCTCTGGTTGGAACATGTCTCATTTTTGTCCAGGAGTATATTTAATTTTCTTGTTTGTCTTGGAGATAGGTGTTTACCCTCATCTTCTCGAAGTTCGAATGCACTGATGGCTATATTTTCCAAGGGCTTCTAGAAGAACTCGTACTGTTTTCGAGGATTTTCCAAAAAATACCATTTTCCGCCTTGGACGTCAAGGACGATTACAGCTGCATTGAGGAAATCCCGTTCTAACAGAGTCTTATTTCCTTTTGCTTCAGGCAATACTAGAAATTCTGTTGGGATAACTTTGCCTTCAATGTACAGGTTGACGACCGCACTCAGAGTCGTAATGGTCTGCTGAATTCCATCAGCCCTCATAAATGAAATTATCTTGTTCGCAAAGATGGTGTCCTGCTCTTGCAGGAATTTGAACAGCTTTTCACCTACAATGGTATGGGAAGCACCGGTATACGCACATACAGCAATCTTTTCTCCAAAAATTCTGAGAACAATCAAACTTGAGGGATCCGATTTTGAATGCAAGTTGAATAACGTCATACAGTTCACTGCTGTTTCCGTTTCATTAACTCTCGTGCAAGTAGGACACTTTGACTTGATGACTCTAGGAGTCCCGCATCCGTAACACTGGATGGGCTTTCTTCTTTCAGTTCTGGAACTTGGGAATCTAGGTACTGTTCTAGAGGGTCCTTGTGAGTGGTTATCATAGGAGCCTCCAACAGGTAGACTTTTCTTTATTGGAAAGGGTTTCCTAAATTCTTCTTTCTTCTTGAAAGTCTGATTTGGATTATTTTTCATTCCAGGCTTTAGTCTATCGTATGCGTCCAATTTCTCAACTAATTCTAAAGGATCGTTCAAATCCACCCAAATATCCAGAAAGTGTTCTTTGATATTTGCAGGAGTTTTCCTTTTTATCTGATCAGCGATGATTAGACTTTTAAGTTGATCAAACGTGGTTATTTTCAATCCTTCGATCCAACCTTCTAGATAAGAACTTAATTCGAAATAAAAGTCTCGCCATGTAGAGTCAGGGTTTTTCTTTTGTTGAGAAAAGTACTGCCTAAACCTATCCCCTGAAACTCGAAATCTTTTTAGAAGCATTTCTTTTACCTTTTCATAGTTTTGAGAATTATTTTCATCCTCTCTTGCAATGAGCTAAGCTATATCAGGTGGCAATGAGCCAATCAGATATATTGTCAAAGTTTTTTCAGGAATGTTCATGATCTTCACTTGACGTTCGAAAATAGTCAGGTATAGACCCATTTCGTCTTCCATGCGGTTGAATCTCGGAATAATTCTATTTAGCTCAAGCCTCGGGTTTTCTAACTAATGGCTTATAACAGTTGCTTGTGATAGCTTCTGCATTTCAAGTTCAATTTTCAATTTTTCCAGCTCGAATTCTCTTTCTCGTTGCTGGGCCATCTCCACAGCTTTCTGTTTCTCTTCCAACAGAAAAACATCTTTCTGTTTTTCTGTTGTTATACTTTCTTCCACAATGACGCTGAGCATATCCTTGACGAATTCCTCATCATACCTTTCACTTGCGGTTATGAGATCTTTCAGTTCAATAATTTTGAGATAGTCTGAGGGAGCCAAACCCAATTCTGTGGCTAGCGTCCTTAAATCCTCTTTTCTGGATCTTCCCAAAAAAGTCATTTTTCTTCTTTTTTTTTAGTCTATTTCAAACTTAATTTACTAACGTTCAAAAGTTCACTAAGTGACAGTGTTAATTCTGTTATCTGAAAACGTTATATTCACA
The DNA here is from genome assembly GCA_019974015.1 of Nephila pilipes. Classification (NCBI taxonomy): domain Eukaryota; kingdom Metazoa; phylum Arthropoda; class Arachnida; order Araneae; family Nephilidae; genus Nephila; species Nephila pilipes. Next base: position 1,570,658 of record BMAW01027065.1, on the reverse strand, counting down.
CAATACTTATGCACTAAAATTTTTTGTTATATATAAATAATACTTATGCACTTAAAGTTTCCGTTATTTATAAAAATAACGATATTTATGCACTTTTGCTGAAAAGCAATAAAATTCCCTAATCTCAAATTGTGATAATTAATTTGCAAATAAATATTAAGAAGATTAAAATGAAACAAATTCTTTAATATCAAACATCTTCTAATTCATTTCATCAAAATAAAAACCAAAATAAGTTTATGTAACATTCATTATTAATCAAAACAGTATCAGTAGTTAATTAATATGAAATCGTTTATACAAAAATTCAAATATGTTTAAGTAGGAATAGCATTCATAAATCATTTTATTAACCTTGAAGTTACCAATATTGCAAACTTGTTTACACTTAGAAGTAATTAAAATTATTTTCCAAAATTTTTACTAAAAACCAGAAATGTAAATACTTTATGAATAATATACAATTTTTCAAATGTTATAGCAATTCCTTTCCAACTCCATTATATACTTCATAAAAATATTATTTTTATAATAATTATGAAACAAAAAAAAACTCATTATGATAAGAATTGCAATCAGCATAATAAGACTTAATTAAAAGGTTTAGTAATCAAACAAGAATCAAAGTGACATGCTTTGAAAAAATACCAATAGCAATAATTTCTTGTAAACAAAACTACATATGTGTTAATGGTATAAAATTTTTAATTAGGAAGAAAATATACATTCATAGATAATAAACTAACTTTCGATTAACCAATATATTGCAACATATAATGGTACGAGTAACAAAAATCACAATTTTTATGCAGAATAAGGTAGTATAATTTATGTAGAAAAATAGCACTTATCTTAGATAGCACATAATAAATTTGCAGGATGCAAGTATCTTTCCATCGCAAGGCGAGAATCCTCTTTTTATTGTCGGAATGACAAAACCTCAATACCTAAGTCTGTGGGGAAAAGGCGAGACAGAGCTGGGAGAGGCCGCGCGTTGGGCATTAATTTGTAACCACTTCTGATGTCATAACTGCTTTAATGCAAAAGAAATCAACAGTATCTCGGGGTAAATTACTACATTTTTAATGACATAAAATATCACTGTTACAAGGTCGGAATTAAAACAATTAACAGTAACATTTAGAAGGGGGGAAAAGTTTATCACAAGTAAACTTAAACATAGCTCAGGATTAGACAGTGATAGCTCTCTTTGGCAAAAATATACTGGATGACAATGCCATACTCTTACACTACAATGCTTCCCATCAAGTGGCGCCATCTACAGTCTCGTTTTGAAGTTAGTGTGTTAGCTATATATATATATTCTGGTGTAAAAATCTTAACTTTTTTCCTATTTCATATGTGCTCAAAATTCAAATAAACTATCATTAAAATTCAACAATATGTGAGTTACTTGATATTACATTTAAAATGATTGATTGTTTCAGATGTGATATTTATTATTATATATATTATACTAGAATAAATTGTTATTAATATACATTTCTAAAAGAGAGGTAAATTAGTATTTCTACTTGTTTTAAATCCTGAATTTAATCACATTTATTTAATAGTTTTTTTATTGCTTATGATCTAATGAAATTAATACGGACGTTGATTGGAGCATTAATTTTGAAGTTTTACCAGGAGAAAACAATAATTTCTTAAATTTTTTTTTAATAGTTTAAAATTCTAAGTTCTGCGATTATCCTGTTTATATGTTTTGCCTTTAGTTCTAGTACAATATTGAATTTTTTAGACTTTAAATAAAATAAAAAATTAATTCTAATTTTTTTTACCAAATTTTATGGATTTAGAAAAACATAAATATGGTCTGTCTACTGTTAGAATTGATCTTTTGCTTTAACTTTTGCATCGATAATAAGAACACAGGAATTTGATTTTAATTTATTAAAACTTAATTTCTCAACTTAATAATGGAACTTCCAATTTCTTTTAACTTAATATAATAGAGAGTATTACTTCCTTTCAAGAGAAAGCTGTGCTTTATATAAAACTCTTTAGCTTTTAATTTTAATTTCAGTTTTATTCATTGAAATCTAATTTGCGCTGAATATAAAAAATAATTCTGACATCATATAGCTTTCAGCCATATGATTTTTATCAGAAAAAAAAAAGTTAATGTCATTTATTCTTTTGAAATACGTAACAGAAATGAGTATTTTTCCATTAATTTTTAGTTTGATAGAGTAAAAGAGAAAGAAAACAAATAAAGCTTTTTAAATATTGAGGTTATCTATAGAGACATTATTGAAAATATAAATCTCAACATTTAGAAAAAAAATTAAATTTTAATAATTTGTTAATGTTAAAATTTTGATTCGTTATCCCGAGAAAATTTAGAGCACATTAATATATATTCATTCGAAAGACAAATGCTTCTCATCGTAATAAAATATTGATTGATCACATTTCTATTTCCGGCTTTGTGAAATGATTCAGGATAAAAAAAAAAAAACCACTTCACTTTCATCCCTTTCGAAAATCATATCTTCAAGGCATCAAGCTCCTTTCTGATCGTTAATTTGTGGATAGTTATTTTTAACATCTTCACTTGAAGGATTTCATTATCCAGAACAAAAAAACTAATTTTCTAATGCTGGTTACTAATGAGATTCTTTTGGCAAACATTTCCCCTTTATTTTAAATTACATTTTTTTCAAAAACTATAAAAAGTATTGAGGAGTGGGAATTCAAAATTATATCTTTAGCTATTAATTTTAATACTTTTTTTTAAAAAAATTATATGAAAAATTTGATGTTACACACTAAATCATATGTGAATAAATTCAGTACAATTAAACTAAATCCAATAAAGAATTTGATCATTCTAAAGAATACGAGAATAATCTTCAGTAATTCAATAATAATGAAGAAATAAACTCAATTTGATTGTTAAGGGGGAAAATTATATTCTAGTACTTATTCTAGTCTAGTTTTTAGTTACAATAGTCTATAAAATTGTGAATTCAAAAGTCATTTTAATGAACTTTTTTTTATTTTTCGAATTTTGGTCATATTTTAAAATTTAGTAAAAATTAACATTTACACTAAAGTTCATATAAGAAATTCTAACTAAATCATGTTGTGGTTATATATATATACATATATATATGACCACAACATGATTTTTACAAAGAAAATATATCACTTTAAAAAAAAAGTTCTAGCATGAACAGTACTGAGGTAAAATTTGATATGAATATATGAAGTACTTTTTAAGAAATGTGATTTATCGTAATTAAAAAAATAACAAAAATCACCGTTTTCTAAAAAATGTATTTAAAGATTTTAACGTTTCTTAAAATTTTTTATATGCTTACATTAATGAATTAACTAGCTACACTAGAAACAAATGTAAACAATTTTTGAAATCTTAAGTATGTGAGCTTCGATAAAAAGTTACAAACTCGAAAATTTTCACGAAAACTGTAATTTTTGGGAAGGCACATACCTTAAATTTTAATTTCTTTTTATTAGATTTAAATTACATCAACTTATTTCCTTTTACTACATAACTTCAATTTAATTCTTCAAATTGGTAAGCATTATTTTAAAAATATTTTTATATTTAAGTGGCTCCTTAAAATCTCTAACGAAATACTCATGTAAACAGCAAGAAGATAGCTGGAGCGCAATTTAGCCGACAACACTTTTCAGAAAACAAGATCGCAGGAAACTGGTGAACGTCAAAAAGAAAACAATGTATTACTACGCAGAGGGTTTACCCCGCGGATCGTCTTGCGCATGGTTGCTGGTTCCTCTCTATGATCTTGGTGATCAGCATTTTACTAGAAATGAGGATTTGATGGGGAAAAATCTTCAACCCCGTAAAGTAAAGACTAAGCACTTCCGTCTAATAACGTATACAACATAATGGAGATATCTCTATAACCGGAAAAAGGAAAGGTTTTCAAACACTGCAGCGCTCTCATCGTAAGCGTATTGTTGAATTTGTCCATAACCGGAAAAACGAAAGATTTGTAAATACTGCTGCGCTCCCACAGCAAACTTTATGATTGAAGTCCTTCGGCGACCCTCACACATCGACTCCAGGACATATGCATCCTGATGCTCATGAATTTTGACTCAAAATTAATAAATTATGTAACCTTCATCAAATTAAAGATTATTAAATTAGTAATTATGTGAGAGAGTAAAATTTAATGCTTTAAATTAGGACCTTGTAAATGTATGCCTTTGCCGTTGCATACTAGGACAATATTAGCAGTCCAAAAATTACTCAACTTCTTTAACATTAAGAAATCGGTAATTTGAAGTTGTTCTTTTTCGGTTTTTGATTTTCAAAAAAATAAATATATGTCGATATAAATGTGAAATAATAGTTTTTGAAATGCTATTGTACGATTCTTTTGCCCTTCTTTCATCAGAAAGATTTACATCTTAAATTATTTTTCATTATCATTCTTTTTAATAAAAAAACACTTTGATAATGACAACTTCAGAAAGTGAAGATCATCGTATGGAACACATACGGATAACTTCTCAACAGGTTTTAAATTTTGATGTTGGCCAATGGAAAGAATTAATTTGGAAGGAAGAAAACCAAACAATAATAAAGGATTTCCTTGATACTCCTGGTACTACTTTACTTTTAGTATATTTTGATATAAATAAATTACTAGCTTTATCATTGGAATTGCCAAGCAGACCACCTGTTCCAAAAAATGTATGCTTTTTTTTAAAGCGCAATGGAGTTATATCCACTGACAACTATAAAGAAGAAATCATCTTTGGAAATATATGTGATTTCCCACTTAATCAATATCAAGATTTATTTGGAAAAGTAAGTATTTGGAGGGTAAAAATTAAAAAATACTTTAAGTATCTGATATTTAAAATAATTTGAATGAATAAATCTGTCTCTCTTTCAAAATGTAATGTGTAAACTCTAAATGTGATAATGTTGAGGATTTTTCTTTTGTGAATTCTAAATTTATTTCTGGGATTCTAACATTTCAATCATTATTCCTATTAATAAGACAAGATTTAAGAAAATGATACAGACTTACTGACAGTTATGCGAATTAAATTTTTATCAATATTGAACCATCACAGCAATAATTGCATATGTTGATTCATACTAATACTAAAGTTTTATTTCAGTGACAATGATGTTTATTTAACGAGTTCTTTTGGAAACCTCACTAAACAATGTAGTAAATCATAGAAAAAAAATTAAGCTATGCTTTCCCCCTTCTTATTTGGGATAGGTATATCCAAGAGATATTTAAAAGGACCTGAACATAGGTTTTTAACTACCTACATGAAATCGGCTCCAGACTTATTTATCCAAATAAGAATCGGATTGCGAACAGGTGTCTTATATGCACATTAAAAAAAAAGGGGTTTTTTTTGTTATAAGGGGATTCTTGAAAATTTCTAATGTAAAAAATACTGATTATTTGTCCCAGTCTAGTAAAAAGAAACACGCATTAAGCACAACATTGATTAAAGGGATGTATTGGGTGCATTTTGGTGATTTTTGCAAAAACATGGCAACTTAAAAACTAGGTCTCCAAAGTTGTTATACTTAAGTAGTGACGTCAAAAATGAACGGTAAGCTAAAACAAAACTGATTCAAACAAAGAAATTGGGAAATTTAAAGGTAATTAAATGAGTATGGCAAATGTTTCAATGCCCCAATAATAAACTCTGTTTTTTTAAGCTCCATATCTATTCATTTTTTGCTCTTTTAAATATTTTCTTAACTATAGTTCTATATTTTAAATTAAGAGTTTTTCAACTTCTGAAGATGTATATTTTTGAGATTTTATGTTAGTTACTGAATGCAATAAAATTTGCCTACAATCTAATTAATTTTTTTCTAAAATTTAAGAAAATTGTTAGTTGTAAAAAGGAAGGCATATTTTCAGGATTTTGCAATATTTAAGTGGATGGTACTGTGGAACTTAAATCAGAATACTAAAATTATTGAGGAATTGTAAATATTAAATGTGCTATAATTTATAAGTGGGCAAATGTAACTATATAGATGCAAAAAATAACAAAGATAGTGTAAGGGGATAGACATTTGTACTAACAGAATTTTAAAATTTAGCTACAAAATGCTATGTTTTTTTATGCTTTCTGAATGAATTTCTATAGAGAAATAAACATTTACAGTTTGTCTAGTGGATTTTTTCTCCCTGAAATTTTGATTTAATACAATGCAATTGTACTTTTTGCAAAGGAACAATATTATACATCTATTATAATTAGATAAAAGTACTTCCAGAAATTAAAAATGAAGTGATACCAAATCAAAAAATGATAATCTGCACAATTCAACTAGTGAGTTTACTCTAGGCCTTGCCATTTACACTAAAATATATGTAAGGAAAATAAAAATAATTTTATAAATTGTGCAAGTTAAATAACAGTTAGATGTTAAAAGTATAAAGATGATGAAGAAAAGAAAAGAAAGATATACAATGTAAAATAAGTTTCTCGAAATTATATGTTTGGTGTTTATGTTTTAAAACAATGCTCTGTTTTAAACACAACATTATTTGTACATAATAATTGAAACAAAAAACAGTCCTAAAAAAATAAAAGCTTTGAAATACAAAAGTATTTTTTCTTTGAAACAAACCTATAATGAGAGAAAACTGATTTCTTTTAGTCAAAGTATATTATTTTATCTTTTTGTTAGGAGATTTGAAGGCAGTTGTGGGATCATATTCATGAGCATGTAGTATCATGGCCAGCATTATTCCATGGTACAAGCACTGGTGCCACTAATGACCCATTGTATAGTGGGGCTGATTCATGTTAAAATTGTTTATACAAATATTTTTCTTATAATTCTTCATTTTAGGTGGCTAAAATGGAATAAAAAGGTTATTTTTTCAAAAAAAAAAAAAAAGGTAGGGGAGGCAATCGTCCCCCCCATCACCATTACTGATCAATATTTGTGTATTATTGCTAACAAAAAGTTAGTGGAATTCTCCTTAGTTACTGAGGATACCAAAATTTGATAGACCAGCATCAGTGCTTTAAGGCAACTCCATGCTAGATTTTTGTTTTTCTGCATTTTAATGAATTTTTTTTCTTGTCATTTTTTTCTGCATAGTCTGAATTTTTAGAAAATGAGGTTGGTGAATTAGAAATGAACCTATAAAGCAGGTGAGTGTATTCTATTCTAACTGGTGGTTTGCTTATAAAAAGGAGAAACTTGAAAAAAACTGTCTATCATACATAATACTTCATAAATCTGGAGAATGGCATTGACACGAAACATGTTAACGGATTGTCAAAGGGCACTTAAATAAAACAATGACAATGTAAAGGATTGGTTTGATTCCATCTTGAATCATATATGTCTGAACTTTGTATGGCACCAAAATGAAGAAACTAAGGGATTAAATAAAGGGCAGTTGCTTTAAATCTGTCCTATTCTTAAATCTATTCAGTAAAAATTTCTGCTGAAAGAAAAGCCGTAGAAACCTGGTTACAATTTTAAAAATTCTTAAAAATCTAGTCTATAACTACAAATTTGCATGCATATATTAAATAATTTTGTTGTTTTGTAAAGTGTCATTTTCCTTCCATGGAAAAATCACCAAACTTTGCCGTGTTTTGTGCTGTTAATACACAATTATAATCATCAAAAAGGGGGAAAGGGATACTTTTATTAATTTTTGCAATTCTTGTCCTAGTTGGATAAAGTTGGCACAATTGTTAGTATCTCAAAAGGAACTAAATTATGTCCCCCTTCCATCCGTTAATGGGTTAGTTAAAATTAACTTCTGTAACACATATTCTTCATAATTGAACTTTTTTTAGAATTAATAGGAGAATGTTCTAAATACCTTGTTTCAAATTTCTTTCAAATATGATCGTTAGTTCCATAAATAGTCAATTAAAACTATTAAAGTGCCATATATTATATTACTTGACAGAAACTATTTATAATATTTTCCGTTTTTTAACACTGCATGAGTAAGGGATTTAATTATATTATAATAAGGGATTTGATAGTTAAAAATTGTAACAAAGTAAAAGGTTCCACAATTTAAGGCCATAACCCTAATAGTTTTGTATTTTTTATATTATAGGTGGGAATTGTATTTAATTTTGGATTTAAGGGTTTTATGACACAATAAATCCAAATGTATAACATGTTTGGTATACTACAAATTATTTTTCGTAATTATTTAATAAATAATATTTTTCATAAGTTTTTCATTTTTTAAAGATGTTTGTAGTATTGGAAAATAATTATTTATCACTTGGTATAAAAAGCCTCAAGTAATGTTTAGTAAAAAAGATTTTATCAAATGTTTTAGATGATCAATTTATATTAAATTTAAAAGTCCCCATTACTCAGAAACCATTTAGCATAATCTTACACAATTTGAAATTTTAGGCTAAATTTAAGATAAGAATTCAGATAAAAAAAATCAAATTTCATTATGAAAAATTCAATTTTAGTATTTAATAAATTGTTAATTTACTAACACAATAATTTTATTCCTTTGGAGCTATTAACACTGATACCAATTTTGCCCAGTTGCAATGAGAATTTTAGAATTAATTAAAAGAGTTATACTTTAATAATGACTGTATCATTTTTTATGAGTAGATATATTTATGAGGCTCGAAGCTTACAAATCCTTAAGGTAAAATCTGGCATAGGAACCTAATTCCAGATTATAGCAAAAATATAAATGCTTTTTTTCCCCCCATATGAAGTGAAAGTAATTATATAAGATTTACTGAAATTAGAAAGAAAAAAAAAAATTCAAACATGTATTGAGCATATTATTCTTTGCAGACTTTCAAAAAGAAAAGTATAATTTTCAAATGTATATTCTGCTGTAAAATGTAAGTAGTCTCTGTAACTGATGTTTAATATCTTCATTTGTTTTTGTTAAATGTTGTAGCCAAATGAATGAATTGGACATACTATCTATAGGATTAGCCTATTTAAAACATAGAATCCCCTTATACACAAAAGTTAATGCCCATTTATTTTTCTAAGGAATACTTTTAACATTCAATTTACTTATCATGTAATAATGGAACTGGAAATATGAAAAAATTTATGTGAAACTGAAGGGTCAGAAATATTTTTTCATGTTAAACTATGTTTGTGGAAAGAAATTCACAGATATTTTCTACATTATTAAAGTTATTTTTGTTAAAATTTAATGCTTATTGATTGAATGAATTATGAGAGATGTGGTGCTACACCCCTTAGAACACTATTCTTTTAGTATAATAAAAAATAAAAGTATTTCATTCTCTTTAAATGATTAAAAATACTTTTTTATTCATTAATATTTTGTCTAAAATGCCTTTGAAAGTGATGGAATGTTAGGAATTGATTTTTAGAAAATTCCAGAGATTGTTTTGCTGATTTAAGTATTTTCCACAAATCAACCATATATGTTTACATAACACTTCTAGGTGCATACATAAAAATACACACAAACATACACTTTGTTTAATGCATTATATTAGATTCATTATTTACACTTCAAGTTAATTATATATATTTAATGAAAAGCTGGTCAAAAATTATTTTTTTGAAAAAATTTGATATTTAAAAGTAGAAGAGAGGAAATTCTAATTACTCGAATCATCTGCAAAATGATAATAACTCCTGGGCTTTTACACAAATTCCATCAACAGGATAATGCAACATATAGCACTTGCAACCATATCAATGATTTGATCATATCCTCTTAAATTGTAATAAATATACCTCCCAAAGAAATCATCTCTGGAATACACTTAAGATAAACCAACAACACAATATTACCTTCAAAGAACTTTTGGAAACAATAATAGCTAGTAAATAAGTGTTCAGAATATTCCTGCAGAAACTCAAGTGCTTTGACATCTACTGAATGAAATGCATCTATTAAATGGGATCATAGCCTTTGTTGCTCCATATCCCACAAAATTCAAATCAATCAATTTAGATACATTTATATTTTAAATGTCTTTTTCAGCATCAAATTGTCACTAAATTAAGTACTTTTCCATTAAAGGGGGCTATGAAAAAATTTCCAAATCGCATTGTGCATATTCACCTCTCCCCCAACACAGTACTAATGCAGCTTGTCTGTGATAATGCTCCTGTTTGTTGGAAAAAAATTTAACCATAGCCAACAGCCCCTTTAACAGAAAAGTACCTTAAATTGTTTGATATCAGCCATGGTTTTATTCATTTCACAATTCGAATACGTCTCTAAATGTGCATACTTTTCAAGGTGTTCTGAATTTTTAATACATTAAACAGGAACTACAATGTCTTCATCACAATCTACATTAATATGATCTTTTGAGTACTGAATGACCTCCCAAGTACAATTGTCTGTTGTAATCAGTGCTATAAACACATCAATCAAAGACTGCAACAAATTTATCAATTGATACTGTAAGAGATAGTCTAATAATTTAAGAATTTTTCCAAAAATATAATTAAATGTCAGCTATGTTACAATATTCTTCATTTCTTGAGACATCAATGGGACGCAAAATTTGGCAATTTCAAGGTATCTATCACCATGTTTTAAAATTTATTGACTAGTAAATTGAAATTTTTGTCAATGTCATTGCCTCTATCTACCCAAAGACAAGCAGTAATTTAACACCCGTATCAACAATTGTTTATTTTTTTTATCTGAAAAAAATGGGGGGGGGGGGGGGGGGCTGTAATATTTCATGTTGATGATTTTTCATATTAAATATTTTTTATTGTATATAAAAATCTTGGAATTGATCAGATTTGAGAAATGTAAATTTTATTACATTTAAATATGTATTGTAACATTTATTATATATATGTATAGTAAATATATTTGTGATTTTTTGTATAATAAATATTTTTAGCAATAATTATGATAACTTGTTGACATTCAATACATAGTTATATGTAATAAAAATGTATTTTCTGGAATTTTTCATATGCAGGTAATTGCTCCTATATTCTGTAATCCTACAAATAACACTAGATGGCCTGATGAGATTGCCCAAGACATTGCTAATCATTTTCAAGATTTTAAAACTATTTTATCATATCATGTAGGCCTTGCTGTTGAAAAGACCGTTTTAATGATACCTGGAACTGCAAAACTAATTGAAAACTATGAAGTAAAAGATATGCAAGAATGGTAACAATTTAATAAATTGTTAAGTGAACATTTTGTTTTTTTTTATTACAGTTGTAATATAAATTTATGGAACTAATGAATAAAAATTAGTAGAATAAATAATAAAATATTCTAATCCTGCTTAAAATTAAAATATTTATATTTATGATTATTGTAATTTATTATGCTTACTTTTATAGTGATAGCTTTGATTGGGAACTTCGAAATATTTTTAATTCAATAACAGAGATGCTGTCTAATTGGATTCCTATCATTAGAGAAATTTTAGAATTAACACCTGAGCATATTCTATCTCAAGTTGACCAAAGCCCAAATTCAGAAGTATTATTTTGGAATGAAAGAAAGAAGAATTTGGAAAACATATATAATCAAGTACTATATGCAATTTATTTTTATTTAAGACACTTAAATAGTGTAATATAAGTTTCATGACATAATAATCAATTTAGTCCCATATCTTTAATTATGAACTTCCTCCCCATTTTGGAATTAAGTTTTTAAAAATATATACTTGTTTTTTATTAATCTGTTAAATTATAATCCGTTTAATATTCAAATAATAAGCTTATTTTTGTCATAATCAAATGTATCAGATTTTCTTCGAAATTTTCAAAATAATTGCTTTATTTTCTCTATTCTTTTCCCTTCCTATATTTCTGTGTCTTTGTCTATTAAAGTGCATATTCATTGTGTAATGAAATTATTAAAGAAATGAATTCTAGTTCTCAACTATTGTTACTAATTGTATTATGATTATTGAATTCTTAGCTTTTAGTCTATTATACATGCATCAAAGGCATCACTGGTTATTATGTTCATCTAATTATTATGAAGTTATGGTCATGAGTGGTGTGACCAGTGATGTGTTCAAGTCCTCATTTTGTTAAATATCTGCATTTAGAATAATGGGAACTTCTGTAGTTTGAATTAAACTGAACTTCAAAGCCTCCCTTGATATAGTATGGAAGTTAAGAGAATATATCAACCTTGGTATTGTACTTGTTATTTGTACTTTAATTTTTATGTTGCCAATATCCCTCACATAGTAGTAGTTCAACATTATTTTAAAGTAACCAAGAAATCAGACTTATATTAAATTCAAATTATCTAATAAATAAAAAAAAAATCTTAATGGAAATAGAATAACGGGTAAAATTTTCAACTAACTTATAACAATACATAAAATAAAAAGAGGTGAAGTAAATGAAATCATTTGACTATAGATGGATTTTTCTTCTAATTAGGCTTGTAAATTCTACCAAATATTAACCATTTTTTAATGGGTTGCCTTTAACAAAAGTGTTTTTAGAGGTGGGAATGTAAAAATAAGTTAACATATCTAAACATTATAATTAAGTTTTTTTTTTTTTTTTTTTTTTTAATTATTATTATTATTTTTAGAATAAATTTAACTATTGTATGCATAGCAATCTTAGATCCCCCCCCCTTATTGATTGAACAATAAATATTTTGGATTTTTTGTTTAGCAATGACCTGTGCTTTTGTAATAAAATAAAATTTTAAAAATACCCAAAATTTCAAACCCATTTTTATGAATGTCATTTTTAAATACATACATCATAAAAAATATAATTGGCTTTAAGATTAATTTAATGTAGTTAAATATTTGAAAGAAAATATGATTTTTTTTCTCATCCAAACATCCTCCTGTATGATTTCTCCTCTGTGATACATGTGCTAACATCAAGTAGAGCTTGCATGCATATTTGAAATTTACCAATTCAGGAAATGTTAAGCATTTTGGAAGAAATTATGAATATGTACCAGATTTCAAAATGTACTATAAAATCTTGGCACATTCAAATAAAAACCAGGCAGCTTATAAAGTATTAAAATGATTTTTAAGTCTGATCAAATTTAGTTTTTTAATCAATTTGTATTATTCATAAACTGTTGCAAATATAGAAACTGTAAAAGGACTATTTTATTATTCTTTAAGAAAAAGGAGAAGAAAAGATTTACCACAATTATCATTTGTAACTAATTTTAATTTAAGTATTTAAAATGCGAATTTTAATACTTTGAAATTTAAATTTATTATTTTTTTTTCTTATTAACTTGTTGAAAGTTTTATTTGTATTAAAGTTATGAATTGTTTGGATTCTTTGTCAAAGAACATTTTATATTGAAAATAGAATAGAAACTTTTAAATACAAATTTCAATTCAAAAAGCACACAAGATAAAAATGTATTCTGCTCCAAAGTTTATTCAATGCATTATTTATATATGAATAGAAATGTGAATTTTGCATTCATGTATTTATGTTGTTATAAAAAAAATCATTAAGAAACTTACTGTATTTAAACAAATCTATTCACACAATTGAGAATAGGTTTTTAGGAAATACCTTTGTTAAACATTTTGGAAAGAAAGATATGTTTTGAAAAATTATGTTAAGTAATAATATTTATCAGGTAGTGGTGATAATCACCTAGTGATGTAATTTTGAAATTTTCAATATTTTGTGTAGCTTTTTTTGTTTAAATATATTATGTGATAAATTGGATATTTACTCTAGTACTTCCTGTCTGCTATTACATAACTTTTTTTGAAAATATAATTACATCATAATCAAGAAAATGAATAGTTAGTCTATAAAATACACAATATCATATAGATATGAGAAGTGATACAAATTACTGGAGCTTGGTTCGCTTGCAGATTTCAGCCACTTTTAATGTATAAAACATCTCATGAAGTTGATTTTGTTTTTGTTACAAAATTTGAGGGTATACTTCACAACCACTATTGAGTCTGAAGGCTCTCAGCAGTCCTGATAATACAAAGGCTAGTAAGACTCTCATCAACTCTGCGTGTCCCTTTAGTTTATATAAGTATGAACTATTAGTATAGAATGGTAGAAGTGAAATTGTATTTCTTTCTAATTAAATGAAAAAAGACCTGTATAAATCTTTCCTTTTCAAGTTTTATTCCTTTTGCATGGAATGATGAGATGTATGATAGTTTTCAATTCTTTTTCTCTGTTCATTTTTAAATGCAAAATAAACATGCAGACGTGGTAAAATTTTGAAAAATATGGTACAGTTATTATATGATTATGATTTATTATTTTACCCATGCATTTTATTTAACCCATGCAGTTATTTTAAATTCAGCTCCTCCATATCTGTTGAAGTTTTGATCAACTCAGAGAAAATTTCATTTAAACGGCATTATGCTTTTATTTAACATTGAAATATATTAAAACTATTTCTAAAAGTTTTTATTATTAGAGCTATACATGATTTGAATATTTATTATATATTACTAAATTACCTTTTTATAGGTTAATAATCCACTTGTACAGAAAATGACTTTAGCTCTGGAAAAAACAAACAACTGTCATTTTCCAAACTTTAGAATGCTATTACAGGATATAGCTGAAGGTACTTTTTGATTAAAATTTGTATTTTTATTTGAACAAGATAATAATTCACACATATGTTAGTAAAAAAATTATTTACATTATTTATTATTCACTTGAATTTCAGAAAAAGCATGCATATTTCTAAAATTTTTATAAATGTTATCTGTTTATTTAGGTTTAGATGAAGCAAGAGAAATATGTGAAAATTTTGAAGCAATGTCTAATAGGTTACAAGAACTTGATACTCATACTGTCCAAGAATTATTACATCTTTTACCTGATGTAATGAAATTGATAACATCATCATGGTTCCAATCAAAATATTATAGAAGTGTGCCTAGCCGAATTATTGTACTCATGCAAAAGATTTGTTGTCTTCTTATAGAAAAGGTGTTTTATTTAAATTTTGTTTGTAAATGATAAAATGTAATTTTTGGGAGAATATAATACTATTTCCCCCCCCCCCCAAATCAAAATTTAATTCTTTTTTTTACACTAAATTTCTTATATTTATTATAAGAGTATTATGTTATGTTATGATATATTTAAACATAATTTAATTTATCTTAGTTAATGTAAATTGATTTATTTTAATCTTTTCATAAATTTTAGGTCCATCAATTTTTAGATCCATTAAATCTTTTTAGAGGAGGCAGAGACGAAACTAAAATTAATGTAAAGCTCTCTCTAGATATGGTGAACTTATTATTAAAATCTTACTATGAATGTCGGGAACAAGTTCAACCAGCAGATCAACCAGCAAAACCTTATCCTTGGGAATTTCCAGATGAAAGAATATTTTCACAATTTGAAAAATTTATTCTGAGATTAGATGAAATTCATGTAAGATGCCCTTTGACCTGTAATTTATTTTCAAATTATTTTTAATCAACATTCAATTTATTAATTATAATATAAACATAAATAATGCAGAAATAGCATGAAATAATTTAAGAAAGATTTAAATTACTTAAAAGTGAATAATTATCAAAATTTATCATATATTTTCATTTTATCAATTTTATTTATTTATTTTTTGAAATTATACCACAACCTCTGCAAAAAGACCTTTGTGGTTAGTTGTGATAACATCACAAACAGTTATATTGAAGGAAATATGATCATCATTTGTCATTTTATACTGATTAAATTGGCTCTGAAGATTTTAATGGGTTTTCTTTAACTCACCTTGTACTTTAAAGCTTTTGGTTCTGGTTCAAAACTTTAAAGCCTTTTTCTCACATTTTAAAATGCTCATTTGAGTGGAAAATTTTCTATTCGCGATTATTTTGGATGGCAATATGATAATTTAATTATAATTAATAAAAATTAATTATTTACAGAATTAAATTTTACTCCAAGTTTCTTGTCAATCCATTGTTTCAAATCACCAAATCCATTGTTTTATAATTTATTTTTTGCTTTTATTTTAATTACATGTAGTTTAATTGATTAACATATAATGCTTAATTGAGCTAAAAAAAATTTTACACACATTTATTTTAGATGATAAATTTAATAAACATCAAATAATAAAATAAAGGTGCTTTGCCATTTTGTCAGTGCAAATCTCACCAAACAGATTTTATTGGTTACAACACTCAGTATACACATATTCAGTTTTACATTGGTTGTATCATTTTTGGTGGCTTTATCGCTGGCACCGGCAAAATGGAAAAATACCAAAATAAATTATTAAAACTAAGTATTAAATATATTCAATTTGATTCAGTGTTCCCTTTTACTCTTAAAATTTAAGGTATAAAAAATTATGTTACCCAAAGTGTGAGGTTTGAAAGAAAACCCATGTTCAAAAGTTGTTTTTTACCAATGTTATTTCTTTCTATAATCAGATATTTTTAAATCAAAGCCTTTCTAATTAATTTTAATGCCTACCTTTAATTTTTAAACATTTATTCATAAGTTTTGCTTCACATTATATAATCTAATAACAAAACTTTAATTAAAAACAATTATGTAACCATCATAACAATGATATTGTGCATCTTATTCCTTATCTTCCAAGGAGTACATTGTTAGATTTTTTTTTTTTTGTAAAAATTTGTAGAGAAAGCTTCCCAATAGGCCTATTTTTTAATCAATAACTTATTTAGCAAATTTTAGTTGATGTATGCATAAAAAACAGGGGAAGTTTCCATAAATGATGAATATAATCTAAGAATATACTATCAGATGAAAAGAATCTAAATTTCAATAATTGCTTTTTATATTAATATTTTTGCTATAATATATATTATATTATTATGAATCATTACTTTTTTTACTTAAAAAGAAGCTACAAAGTGTTTGAAATTTTTTGAAAATATAGCTGTCTACCTTAAGTGTTATCATTCAACTTTTTATAATAATTATTTAATGATGCATTCTATCTGCAAAAGACCTTTATAAATAAATTTTTCAAATGTTTCCAGGCCTAATTTAACTTAATTTTTTTTTTAGAAAATTATTTTAAATTAAAATTTTTAAAAACTAATTGTATCTAAATTCAACTAAGCTATTTTTTTTTCTTGCTTGATATAGCTTCTTTGATAAAAGAAACAATTAGAAAATTCTGCTTAAAATGCATACCTTCAATTCCTAATTTTGGTTAAAATAAATATTTAAGAATATTCTTTCAATTTATATAATTATTTCAACATTTTTAATATATATTCACTGAATCAATTAAAAGATAATGGTCTTTCTTTTTTAAAGTAATGAGCTAGACTCTTGTAATAATATAAAATGTAAATGGAATATGGGGATGAAAATAAGAATATTAATCTCTGATCTATACAGATTTTATTTTTTGCTACACATGTAATTTTAAATCTAATTTATTGCTGTTCTAAAAACTTTTTTTTTTTTTTTGATACTTATCTGTTATAGTGGCGCTAGTCAAATTATGATTACGTGAAGTCGTCGCCAAACTTGTGAAGCCTATCTTTTGATACAATCTACTTGGTGATATTTCTTAGTTGCTTGGCAATTAATCATCAGGCACTGCTATAGTAGACAAATACCCATTTTCCTAATTGTATTGCCTGATTTATCTCATATATTTTATTTAAGAGAACAATGTGAGCATCTTTCATATATGGTGATAAAAGGTTTAGTATCAGAAATATAATGACATTTGGAGCAGTTTTTTCAGAATTGAAATAAATACTAGCTATGTTTTTTTTTTTTTTTTTAATTAAGCATGCTAGTCTATTTAAAACAAATATTGTGTATAACTTTTATTTTCAATTAACTTTCATAGGAAACAAACCCAAAGCTTACTATTTTTGTGGGATGTTCCTAGAAAAATGGATATCTGATTATTTGCTAATATTTATTATTATTTAAGGAATGTAATTAAGTAATGATGATTTCCAATTTTATGATAATTGCAGCTTTATTTTAAAAATGATGTATCATTTATCACCTTTATGTGTTAAATTACATTTGTTTCTTCTTAAATTCTTCAAAGCTATTAAAGTCATCATATTTCTTTCTTTCTGTATAAATTAACTTGAAGTGTTTTTTGTTTAACTTCACTTCTAACTTTTTTTTTCTTAATTTATTCTATAAAATATTGATGATAAACAGGATTTATTATTAGACATTCGATTTGATACTGATCCAGAATGTAATCTATGGCTTTCAGGGGAATAATAATTAATCTACCCCAGCTTTCTTATTAAAATATGTTCACCTCTCTTTTCAATTTCATTCAATTAATGAAGTCCATAAATTCCAAAATTAATACATTAATATTTTGATAGATTTATTTTATATGCATATCTGCAACAAACTAAGATTTATGAAAAAATAAACTGGGTTGTGAAAAGCAATAAAATCCTGAAAGAGAAAATCAATGTAATATAATATTTAAAAAAAAGTTGGACATTATCAGTAACTGAAAATTAATTTATTGCTTAGACTGTGATATGTATTCTTAGCAATTCTTATAACCAGATTTCTTAAAGATTTATATACATAATATTTTAATGGGGAAAAAATTTCATCACTTTTTTTTTCAAAATTTTGATAGAAACATTTGACTGATTTCCTGTTTTTTTGTAGGTTTATGTTTGTTTCTATGAATTTTTTAAATCCTCTCATATTTTAGAGACTCTTCATACAGAAAACTAAAAAAACACTGCCATTTGTTCTTTTTCTATAATTTCTTTTACACATTGGTATTGAAGGAGTAAAACATTTAGTGATTTTTGAAAGGC
Source organism: Nephila pilipes (assembly GCA_019974015.1). Taxonomy (NCBI): domain Eukaryota; kingdom Metazoa; phylum Arthropoda; class Arachnida; order Araneae; family Nephilidae; genus Nephila; species Nephila pilipes. The sequence continues at coordinate 1,551,878 of BMAW01027065.1, read as the reverse complement.
TTTGAAATAAAATACCAAAAATCCTCGTACTAAACGATGACATTGATCTTGTATTCTCTGTTAACTAAGAAAGAAGTATAGGATGTTTATAGAGAGGATAGCTATTTCACTATGTGATTCACTTGTCCTATCGACATACACACTTTTAAAGGTAGCCACTCAGGCTTTGTATTTCTGGAGGTTGTGGTAGTATTCAAGTACAGTATAAATTTTTTTAAAAATTTATTTAAATGTGCTTTACTTTCTTGAATTAGGAAATCTTTTCTGCTGCCGATGTATATTTTAACATTCCTTATCAGAAATTAATAAACATACAGAATACTTCTTATAGAGAAAGATTAGAAGATCTTCAATCTAGATTTGCTGAAATATATAAAATATTTGAAACAAGCACCTATAATGCATTAGATCTTCATTGTGAGGTAAATATGATATTATTGAGAATTATAAAGAAGGTGATTTATATGTATTATCAGAGTTTTAATTTTAATGCATGATTAAAAATGCTAATGATCCAACATATATATCTTAGTAATTTAAAATTAATTCAAATAGTTTGAAGAAGATAAAAATATTTTAGAACTGTTATCTTTATTCAATACTTTTGACGTGTTTGTTAAAAAATCAATAGCTCTGATGTATCTTTTAAAGAGTTCTTGAATACTTAGAATATTTTTGTTATCTGTGAAAATATTAAAGGAAATTCCTCTTTATATGATGATGTTCTTGCTTACAAATTGAGTCATCACTATCTAAGTTCTAACGACAAAATTCATTGTTATTTAGAAATATCAAAAATAAAAGTTAAAAACTTATTTATTGATAAAAAAATTAAACATTTTTTTTTAGATATAATTACCTGCATTTCTTTTAACTAATTCTGTATTATTGGGTATGATTATATAGCTTAATGTAATATTCATAATGAATATTGCAAAAGAATTACGGTCTATTTATTGTTATTGATAATGAAGAGCTCTAAAATACCTTTTAATACAATAATCACTGGAGTGATGACTTATTTGTATTCATAGATGGTATATACATTTATATTAATCAGCTGTGTGAAATGATTTTAATAAAGCATATAATTATTATGTTTATCAATTTCTGAAAAAATCATAGCTGGGTATTTGTGTGTGTTTATCTCTTAAAAATAATTATAATTTGTTAGATTTATTTTAATTACCAAGAGCAGATATTTCGTAAATTAAACATAATTATCTTTAAAATTATTTTAACTTTACTGCCTTTGTTCGCCTGGTATGGCTTAAAAAATTGAGCCACTTCTACTTTAAATATCCTTCTACTATCTGTAAATTTGACAGATTGTGATTCAATTCAAAATAGTATTTTTCTTTAATTTTAATTAAAATACTGGTGTGAAATGATGAAAATACATTAATTCATTTAAAAGTGATGCTGAAACATGAAATATTTAAGCATTGTTTTTTAAGTAATATAACTGTATATATGATTATATTAATATACAGTTTTGATTTCCTCTTGTGTGTTATATTTCTTGAATTTCCAATTCAGACATTTGTTCAAGACTTCCATATTTTTTCTGAAAAGCTACAAGAGCTGGATCCCAAATTAGGTATTGCTATTGGGCAAGTATGCTTAATATCTACACCTACTGAAGAGGCATTTAAGGTATGACAATAACTTTCAGTTAATTTTTCAATAAGAATTATTTTATCATCCATCCAATATGAGTAATTTATTAATTTATTATGTATAAAAATCAATCAGTATGAAAGCATGCATATTTTATCAATTTTTTTTTTTTTTTTTTTTTTTTTTTTTATATTCAAGTCTAATTTTTAAAAAGGTGTTATTTCAATTGTGTGCATAAGATTTTTTCTTTTTATATGGATATGATGATTTAAGCATAAGGCTAATATTTTAATTCACAAAATCTTATTATATATTGTTTTTATTTCTTTGCAAAATAAAATATTTTGTCAGTTTCATAGGTGATGTTCTGATTTATTTACTTTTTGAATCAATTCAGCAAAAATATTAAAACTTTGAAAATTCTAATTTTTTTTAAGGATCAGATTTGAAGCAATTATAATTAGTGTTAAAATACTTTTTAACCTAAGAAATATTTTTAACCAAAGTTCAGTGATTATAAATATTTTTTTTCATATCAGATTTTGTATATTCAATCATCAAGTGTAATAAAATATTTCTTTATTGTATTGCTTAGTTAAATGCATGTTTTAATAAATGTTGAAACTGAAGCATTTTTATCAATTATTTATTTTTGTTGCACTTTAAGATTATTCAGGGTTGTTGTCTCAAAACTATAGTTCTAGAAATTTTATATTGAAATAAATTGTTTATTTTCATATAAAGATGTGATTTTACATTTCCCTACTTTAATATTTGTGATGACTTATATATATTTCACTTATGTGTTATGAAGAAAAATGGCAAAGTTAGACAAATTTTAAAGATAGTGTTTTATCAAAATATCTTAAATACATCTATATTGACTCATTGAAGAAATATTTTTACAGTTAAAAGAAAGTACCAGAATTGAATTCCCAATTGAAAGGAAAATGAATTTATATACATATATCATAATTTGACAAAATTAATATTTGTCTCATGCTTGTTCAACTCCTGAATTAGATAGAAACTTTAAAGTTATGGAAAGCTTGTGGTTTTGTTAATGGATTTTGTCAAATCTTATATGATTTTAATTGTCTATCTGGATTTAGAGGGGGATAAGAAAGTGAAAAAGCTGAAATAACTCAAATATATGTTAGCCATCTTTCTGAGGGTGAAATTATTATTTGAAAAAACTGCAAGTATATTCATTAAGACTTAATTAAATAAAATGAACAGGAAGTCAAAGAAAGATAATTTTTGCTTTATTAAAATTTCTATAGATGTATTTTCTGATAGGTTGAAGAAAATTTTAAAATTAAGCTTTATGATACAAAATTTTCAGTGGCTGGTATTTTATTTGAATTACAAAGAAAAAAAATAAATAAAAGATTTATTTTGCTCTCATATTGAATTATTAATTTCAAGTATCATATTTATCGAAATTTCATTTTGTTTGAAGATAAATGTAAATTTCTTAGTTAATAATTATAAGAAATATGTATTTGTGAATTAGAGATCTGAAAGTTATGATTGATATGTTAAATTTTTTTTTGCTTATAATAACTGAACAATACAATTTATTTCATGGCTTGAAATTGAAAATTTTTAACTGTACTCTGAAGTTTTACTTCTCCTTAAATGACAAATACTTTCTTTCAATTTATGAGAATTGAAAATGTATGTACGTATATGTATAAATATGTATGTTTTGAAATGCGAGTGGAGGAACCATTATTTGCTCCTTCAGTGAAAAGTCTTGATAAGGTACTTTTTGACAAATAACAAAAATTCTTTCAGCCAGTGTTTCTTAATCCCTGAGGAGTATAGGTATAATATAATGTTTTAGAGGTTTTTATAAGTTATAAAAGGAGAGATATCTCTGTGAATGGATGCTATATTAAATTAATAGGCTAGATGTGTTTCCATGCAATATGTGAAAGCAGGAAAATCAGATATTTGCCTACCCTCAAAAAGATGTATGTGCTCTTCTGACTTTTATATATTTTTATTAACTTGTGTTTGGTGATTTAAAGACATTTATTATTTTGTTGTTAACATCAGGACAGCTGTCACATCTGAAATTTTTGTTTGTATGAGTTCTATAGTTACAATATTAAAGAAAGTTTTGCCATTTTTCAGGTATGTATTTAAAATATTGCAAAATATATATCTGTTCATGAATTTTTATCTTGCAAAAAAATTCTGCTAGGGAATTTTTTTCCTGATATTTTATGAAATGTTTGTTTTTTAATTTCTTCATACAATTTTACATATATTTTTGAAACTAAATTGTGATATATGATTTTATTATTCTACAGGAGTTTTATACAATATTCATTTTATGATTGCATTTTGTATTTGTTATAGTTGATAAATTTGTTTGGAGAAGTTGTTAAACGTCCATTGGCACAAAGTGAATTCAGAAAGTTAATAACTTCACATATTATCAACATTTATGCTGAAATTCTCAATGCAAAGCAAAATTATAATGATTTTAAAACTCTTTTGGACAAATTTAAAAAAGGATTCGTATATAAAAATCTTCCAGAGATATCCAGTTCATTACAATGGTCTATAGATCTCGAGAAACAACTGATATCAACTACAGAACCACTTTCTCTAATTGAGCAATAGTAAGTATCTTTTTTCACAATAGTAGCATATTTTTGGTACTGCTTTTAAAGTATTTATATTAATTTGCATTGAATATTTAAAGTTCAGAAATTGTATAAGAATAAAAAACGAAACTGACTTGCAGTTATGAGAAAAATTAGAGCAAAAAGCTATCTATAATCTAAAAATGATTTTTGTATTTGATATTAGAAAGTTTTATTGAATTTAAAATATCTGTATTATAAAAAAATGTTTTAGTTTTGCAGACTCTGATAATTATAAGTATACACTTAAAACTTATCAAGAATTGAGAGAGTTGCTATCCAAGTAAGACATTTTTAATTTAATTAAAAAATTTATTTGTTTTTGCATACTCTTATAATTAATATCTGACTTTTTGATATATTTTTTCAGTCATATTTAAAACTAATCAATGATTTTTAAAAATGATGATTGGCTAACATACAAATATATATTCCAGTTGACTTAATAGGTTATTCAAAATTTATTACCTTTTCAGTTTAATAACTTTTTTAATAAATAATTTTATAATAACTAATCATACTTATAGTGTTATTAACTTTGAAATCACATTAAACTAGATTAGTTTAATGTAATTTCAAAGCTTGTTTGAATTTGCCAAAAATAAAATCTTAGTATTCAGCTTTAAATGCTTATTTCAAAATAATAAAGATGAATTGTTGAAAACTTATATCAGCAATTGTAAAACTTTTAATTGTAATTTGACAAATGATATTTATATATTTATAAAACATTGGTTAAAATAATATTGTAAAATTTACATAATTTCTTTTAATATTTATCTTTTTTATAATAAATTAAATTTTAAATATTTTTTTCCCTAATATACAATATTTTTCAAAATTTACATTCACTTTTTTAATTAACTGTTTTTTCAAGATTTGAAAATAATACATTGGAAAAATGGGAAAATAAATTAAGTAAACTTGATGAGAAAATGAATAAAATATTATTCATTTCAAATGCTGAGAGCCAATTGCTTTTAAATTTTGATTATGAAGTAAGTCTTATTCTTTATTAATATTTACATAAAATGATACCTATATTTTTACACTCCATGTACAATTTTGATTTTGAAAAGAAAATTGAGAAATTTTATTTTTATAGAATTGTATAAAAAGCAACTATCATCTAAAAAAATTGTCTATTTTAATTACTAAGTTTCTCATAAAGCTATTGTATGTATTACATCTTTTAGCGTAAGAAATGATATATAGTATATCTAACAGATAACAAAAATTATAGTTACACAAGTATTTCTTTTAAGAGAACACAATTAAAAACAATTATTTATTTTCATTTGTATTAAAATATTTTTTCTTATCTTATTTTATGACAAACATAATATACATTTCAGCAGTGAAGTTTTTTTTAAATTATTAATATTTAGAATTGAATATTTTTCAAAAAATCTGACAACTTGAAAATTCATACTTTTATAATCTTTTTTTTATTTTAATTTTTTTATTACAATTTTGAAGTGTTTTTCATAATTCTGTTCATTGTTGTATTAATTTTTTAGTTATTAAATTATTATTCCCCCTCTTCCTCTGTATATGAAAAAAAGACAAAAAGTCATGACTGACTTTATGAATTATTTTTTTTAAAAGAATTATTATATTTATTTAAATCTTAATTAAATACAGAAATTTATTAAACACAAGTAACAAATACACACACAAAATTTAACTTCATGATAATTTCTGAAAAAGAAAAAAAAAAGTCATAGCACTTTAAGTACAAGACCACCCTGAAATATCAAAAGCTGAGAAAAAATCAATTAAAAATTTTTAGTATCTATAAAATAAACTGAAGAATTAAATTATGGAACTTATTGTTACATACCATATTATCCAAATTATACATAATATTTTGAAAGTAAAATCCAATCCAACATATATGTATATATATATATATTTATTAGAATATAAATAAATAAAAAGTAAAGGAAATAAAAGATCATAGTTTATATATTCCCTCAGTTGTATTTTTAACTTGTTTCGAATTCTGTTAAGTTAATGAAACATATAAGTTTGTATTGATGTTAACTGTATTTGAAAAAGTCCCAGCTTGGCAGGCAATTTCTTTTCTTTGGCTGTAATTTTCTTTTTTTCGAATGATTACCTGAATAGCCAGTACATTTGACTATTTTAAAAAATGAAGAACAATTTCTTTTTATAAATTTGCTGATGACTTTTGGATTCCAACGTAGAATTTAGAAATTGCATCACATTCAGCAATGCTAGTTCAATTTAGTGTTATAGATGCTTCTTTTAAGACTTGCCCCAAATTATTGCTGTAAAGACTTTCCATTCACATTTTGGATGATAACATTTTACACATTTTGAAACTGATGCATTCAAAGCCATTAGTTTAAAGATTGGCATTATTTTGCCCAGTGATTCTCACTCAAGGGTTATTTTCATATGTTTCAACGAAATAACCTGATGCATTACTTTGAATTAGAGAAGCTTGATAAAAGCATCAGGCAGGTATTAAAAGGACTTTTTGTAGTTGATTAATATGATAAATAATAAAATAATGTAAATTACTGTTCTCGTAACTTCTACACTATCTCTGTTTGAAAAAATAGCATTTTGATAATGACATGCTAATATGTAATTCTTTCTACCTTTCAATTACTTTGTAGTTTGCTCCTGAAGAAAATCCTCTAATCCTTCATCATTTTACAGGGTTTTTTTTTTTAATACTGTTGCAACACATTACTGTTATTGATTTACATACTCTTCAGTATTCTAATTTATTGTAATATTTCAATATTCTAATAATTTTTAAGGTACTGAGTCTCCTTATTAATGTGTTTGTCTTTTGTTATCTGAGTATAATCTTGTTATTAAATTTTGAATGGACATTCAATGAACAATTATCAAATTTAATTTATTATAATTGCTTATCTAAGGAGGGACTCGTTAGCCAGGTGATATACTGGTTTGAGCTTTATTAATTATAGTGTTTTAAGCTGAGAATTGGATTTGAGTCCTAATATCAACAATGTCCATTGTAGTAAGTAATGAGACATTAAATTCTTTTAATGGTGTAATGTGGAAGCTAAAACATTCAAGTAATAGTTCAGTTGTTGTAGAAGAACTCAACTGTTATTTTAGCTAATTGTTGTACACCAGCTTACAAACATTTTTCACTTCATTATGGTTCAAAATAGCAAGATTCATCATTAATAGCAGTTCTGTAATTTCTAGAGCAATGATAACTCAAACTCAGTCACTTAACGGTTATTTTTATCATATTTTTAATAATAAAATAATGCTTTTGGGTACCTTTAAGTAACATCTATTCTTATTTACAATTTTTCTTCATTATACTGAGTGTTTACTAAAGAATATCAACATTGAAGAGCTACTGATTAACAAAACTGAAGAAGTTACAACCCTTTGGAGCAAAAAGTAAATTAAAAACAACACTTTTAAATGTATAAAATTATAAATATTCAATGACCACCACCAGAAATAGAATACCATTTGATAATAGAAACAGCTCTGGCTTCTTCTTAACTGTGGAAATAACCAAATTTGTAGCATATCCAAGTAATAATTCCCTGTAACAATGGACTCATGAAAAAATAAGCTGAAACTAGTGATATGGCACAAGACACATTAACCTTCAGGGAATCATGTTCCTCATCAACAGTTGCTGTATCCCATATGTGACTTTAAAGTTGGTATGAAATATATCTTTATTGCTAATGATAAGCTTAAATATGAAAGACTTTCCTTTGCTAAGCTCATTAAGAGTGAACTTGCAAAAGTTAATTATCTGTTCTTTATCATTTTGTATAAGAGTATGTACAAGCTATAGTTTGCATGGTTTAAAAGTCAATCATGTTTTTTCAATATTTTTCCTAACAATTTTTTCTTTTGTAGTACTTAAATGGCAAATTGCTGCTATTGTAGATTGGTCATAGAGAAGAGAGTAGCCTTGCTCTTAATCATTGGCTCCAAAAAAAGCCTTGATTTAACTCCCTGTGATTTTTTTTTCTTTGAACATACTTAAAAGATATGGGGGGGGCCCCCACATACACCATTACCATTGATTATAAACGAACTGAAAACATGAATACTTGCAGCCATTAAAATCTCGACAAGTTTAAAAAATGTGATATTTTTATTTTCAAATGGATATCTCTGTCTTGTGGTAGTCACTCTGGATACTTAAAATTTATAAATTTTAAAGTGCTTTTTTTAGTTTAACTTGTCCAAAAAGGATTGTAATTTCATTGGTTTTGTAACAGGTAGTTCTTCAAAATTCTGATATTCATTTGTAAACACCCTGTAAAAATGTAATTTTTGGTGCTTATGTTTATACTAATTTTTAACAAAAGATATATAACTTGTTTTTTATTGCATTTAGTTGCTTGTTAGACCTAAAGATAAAAGTGTGAATAAAATTTTATTTTGACATGTTTAAATTTGTTAATTTGTTCCATTACCAATCTATGTCTGTCTATTTTTTATCACTCTATTTTCAATTACCAATTATTTTTACCAGCCTTTTTTTTTTATTATTTATTTATTTATTTTGAGAAAGAAATTGTAAATTGTGGTCTTATCAACAAATGTTTGACACAACAACATAGATTGATTTGATTTTTGCATCATAAACACACAATCAATGTTATAAATTTTTCTCCCTTGGAGTTTTCATTTTAGAATTTTTTTTTAAATTAAAAATCTTTAATAAGTTGGATAAGTTAAAATCATTTTGTGCATAAAAATTTTATTAATGTATGCTTCATCTGAATTTACATTTTCTTTATTTCCTGTCTTAAAATATTATTTGTTATTTGATTTTTTCTATTCTTTGAGTTTTTATGAAAAACTATTTTACTAAAAATAATTATGAAATATTTTATTCCATTTTAGGTATCACTAATAATTTTACTTTTGTTTGTGGTGAATAATTTTTTCTTTTGAAAAGAACAAATATTTATCTGGCCTTGATAACATGGTAAAAATTAATTGTGGTAGTATTTCTAAAATGTAACTAAAATGATATTCAAACAGTTCAAGACTAAGGTAAAAGTCCTTAGGTAAAAGCCTTTTATATAAAAGGTTTACACACAAATGCTATGTTATGAAATAAAGCTTTTATTAATCTATAATTTTTTAAATAAATATTTAAGTAAATCTTAGTAAAATTAAGAAATATATTTATGTTAAAGAAATATATTAAAAGATTAACTTAATATGTAAATAATATTTTTATTTGTGAATTATTATGATTTTTCAATGACATAATAATTGATAATGGTCTACAAATGATTAAGACATGCATTTATTTTCCATAAAACTCATAAATATTGCATGTAGATTTCAGAAATAGCTCAAGAAATTCGTTATCTGAAACTGATAAAAAAAAATAGTTTACAACTTGCAGAAGCAAAAGGATTTGATAGTGTTTGTCAAGATATTCTGTTGTCACATTCATTACTTGCCTCCAGTGTCAAATGGTATAATAATTTATCACAGAGTTTGGTTGCATTTGAAAAGGAATTAATATCTAATCAATGGAAAAAAATTGATGGACTATTAAGAGAAGGACATTTAAAAACATGGATTTCACATGGTAATTTTTATATTTTACTTTCTAATATGTTTTGTTAAGTAATATTTGAGACAATAATTATTTAACTGTTAATTTGTCAGAGAAATCATAGCTTAACTGTTGGAAAATTTCTAGGACTTAATTTTACAAGAACTACATACAGAATAAGAGACATTGCTTCATATTTTGTTAAATTTTATATGTTCAGATCTCTTTTGATTTCTATGAAAGTGTAAAGCATATATGAAACAAGAGAAAATTATAATTGCTGAATGATTGCAATTTAAAATTTTATAAAGAGAGCTAATATAAGGGCACAGTACTACATGAATGGAACTTAACATTTATTCTGTATTGGTTTATTCATGGAAATTATTCTTTCTGTGCAGTTTTGAAAATTTTAAATGTGTTTATTATATAAAATTTCATTAGTTATATTTAATAGAAGCGTGTATTTTCAAACTTATTCTTAATTCTCTTCAGAACAAATATTTTTTCATTAATGAAATATAATTTTATCTTTATACTATTTATCGTATTTGTTTTGTATCATACAAAAACTACTCCATAGAAATATATCACAGTACTAAAATGGACAAAAAAATTTATTTCTCAAAAACTTATCTGCTTAACACATAAGATAATGCAGCTTTGCACCTTCATTCTCTACACATGTCTTGCTGCAACAAGCTTTGCTTCTCTTCTGATAGTAATATTAGAAGACATAGCATATGCAAGTGCCAACATACCATCCTTTCTATTGACATGTTAATAAAACATTCAATTATTGTGTGTACACAAACATTTTGTCTTGAGGAACAAACAGTAGATATAAAAGGAGATATTCATGTAATACAAAAACAAAAAATAATGTGTGTACACAAATGCCACTAATATTCATTAATGAACAAGACAACATGAAAATATGAATGATATCAAAATAAAAAAAATATCTTATAAAATATGTAAAAAAATCTCATTCTCTCATTGATAAAATTTAAATTTTAAAAATAAGTTTTTAAGTCCATGTGCTTAAGTTGTTTGCGTCCAATATTAAGTTTTATTGTAAAGATGTGACCTTCACAACTTTAATTTTGTTGTCTTTTTCCAGGATAAACCAAGTCTTCCCATGAGCCTTTTATTAGCTACTAAATTATCCTATTTTATGAGACTTATGTCACCATCTTTAGCATTATTATTATTATTATTTTTTTTTTTTCAAAATATTTAGTTTTTTGTTGGAGACTATTTAAATAATTATTTATTGCATTTTTCCCCAAATAGGTTGTATGATTTTTATTAATATCTTATATTTTTTAATATTTTCATTTCTATATGCATTACATTTGGCTCACAATGAAAGTTATCAGACTCTCAATCAGAAAGTGAGCTGAGGTTAGAACTCAGAAATTATCCATATCAGCTGACAAAACGTGAGTCAGCATGAACTTAAAATTTCTTCAATTTGATTAACCCTTTGTAAGTTAATTTAGAGTTGTCAATTTCTTTAATGCCAATTTTGCATAATCCATAAACATTTCCAGCTCTGAGGGAGAGAAAAATCCAATTTATATTTTCATTTGTTAAGAAATTAACTAGTTCATTATCAGGGTTTTTCACCATTTGATATAGATTTTTAAGCTCAACATTACTTCTTATGAACATTTTACCACTATCAGAAAATATGGAAGAGGGTTTTGTTCTTCTAGCAATAAATCATTTCAATGAGACAGTAAAGATGCTAAATCTGTTTCTAATTAAATGTACAGCCTTCGTAACAAAACATACAAAAATTGCAGTGCATTCCTTATGAAAGCTACATTTATAGCAGTTATTGTCCTTGATCCAGAACTGACCAATAAAATCAACACCAGTTCAATTAAATTGAAAAAATTCACTTTTTCTTTAGGCAGATTGCCCATTATTTGTTCACATATTATAAGTTTTGCTTTAAAACATATAAGGCAATCATGAACTCCCTTTATACACATGTTACATGCTCTAAGAAGCCAAAACCTCTGTCTCACCTGTTATAATAAGGCTTGTGGCCTTAAATGAAAATATTTTATAATATAATATATTACAGATAATTTTGTTAATTTATGGTTTCTAGGTAAAAGATATTTACTTTCAAAACTCGGGTCACTATTACAAAGTCCATTATGAATTCTCGAAACACCATCTTAGTATGTCTGTCTATTATAGTCAGTACACCTTTTTGTATAAGAGTTGCTGAGTTCTACTTTTACTCTAAATGGGTGTCCTCAATTTATTTCCATGAAACACCCAATGTTTTAGTCTTAAGTTGCATTCGAAAAGTTGTAGACTTTTTCAAGTTAGGAGAATGGGCAGGATGATTCGCACACCACTCATGTAATTGGAATCCAATTCTCTTCAAAATTTCTGTATGTTGATATTGCAATTCTCTCACTTCTTCTACATTGACTATCTGCACAGCACATCAATAATGTAAAAATTCTCTTGTAGTACTGGTGCAGCTTTCAGGAAATTTTTCTCTTCATATTTGAACAGTTATTTTAAAGTTCTCAATGCCAAATATGACCCACTTTCAATTCTATAGGTGTCAAACTAGTGATGTAGGAACTGTAACCAGTTCATATATTTTTCAGATCATTAATCAATAGGATTCTTTGTAATGTGGGTGGCTGCAAATTTGCAGTTGGTGGTTTTCATCGAGTTGCAGGTTCGAGCCTTGATACCACTAAAGACTCGCTGTGTAGCTGGGGAGGATGCATATTAAATCTATGGGAGCCCAAAGTCCTCCAATAAAGCATGGTGTGGAAGTTAGAAAAGGAGGTGCCAGTTCAGGTATTGTCCTCATTACTTGACCATGGTTCAAAATAACAAGGTCCGTCACCAACAACTCTCGTGTTGCTTCTTGAGCGATGTTAATAAAATCAAACCAAATCTTTGTAATGTGGTGAGATGGATCTACAAGAGTAATCCATTACATCATCTTGATGTTGGCTTTTAAAGCTTACTCAGGCTTCTTAAAACTAATAATTGTAGATAATATATCTTGATTGATTCTGCTAGTACACTGTAAGGCATTTAAAGGTATTCCATTTGATGTAATTTTTTTGTTTTATTGTGTTTAGCAAAGGTAGTGGCAACTACTATCTGGCTATTGGGAAGTTAGGAATGATCAAGGGAAGATAAAAGTATATTACTCTAATCCTTCACTTAGTTCAAAGATGAGGGCATCTAGACTAAATGAATCATTTGTATTTTGGCGTTCCTTATTTGACTACTTGATGGGAAGTGTATTAACTTGTCATGTTCCACATAAACAATTTTTTTAAATGTCACTGTTTAACATTGCTCAAAGGAGATAAACTCTTAAAACAAACTTTACTGGATTTAATAACTTCTACACTCTCCAGGACAATTTTTTTTTTTTTTTTTTAATTGTGGGCAAACCTGTAAAGCATGGCTTTTACAGGTTCCTTTTTGCTCTAAAGTTTCTTTTTTTGAAAATGAGTTATTAGAGTTTTGACCTTTATTTCTTTCAAATCTCTTATTTCCATTTTCAACACATTCATAAGCCCATAAAAGTCATTTTTCTCCCTATGAGAATAAATAGATATCACATTCTCATCCAAACTCTTATGATTTTAAATAGAATTCTTATTTAATTCAGATGTGTCATCAGTTAACAATCCAATGCACGCACTGATAATTTTATCTAATACAATTAATTAACACAATACATTGAAATCACTCACTTCATGTACTTGATAATAATATTTAAGTGTTGCTCTTCTTCATCATAAATTGCACTTAACTCTCTGTAGGTAGCTTTTGGGTTTTGCAGAAATTATTTAAGCATTTATGTAGTGTTGAATGAAACTTGTTTCAAATTATCATTTTATGTTTTTTTTATAACTGTTGATATATAAGTTATTGAATTACTTGCTTTCTAACTTAAAATATTTTAATTCATTGGATACATTTTTCATATTAAATGCTTTCTCTAAGGGTTGAAAGAACAGGTTAAAAGATTCTACACTAGCAGGAATGTGAATATTTAATATTCTAACACTCTTGATTAAATTTTCTAAATTGTTATTTACAGCTTCAGTCTTTGAATTTATCAATGAAAATAAACTATTTTGTTTTGGAGTGTTTTAGATATTTGTGGTGTCTTTCTTTAATTGTGGTAATTTTAATTTTTTCAAATTCCACATTTACCGATTCGTTACAAATATATACTAACTCGTAACCCTTTTCCTAACTAAGCAGATTTTAATTTTTTGAGCTCTAGTTATGATTTACCCCCTTCTGCTTTTGATTCCTTTTCTGCTAATGCATATTCAGTTATACTTTAAACGAAATCGAAATTTTTAAACACTTTGCTATTTTCAGTTTTGGTTTTAAATTCATTTATTTTAGCCCTTTCTGAGAAAGATAAATCTTACCACTAAGTGGCAAACTAACTTTTTTTTTAACTGAACAATAATTGACAACCTTAAATATATCTAAAAAAAAAAGAAAAGACAAGGAAATTGCTTTTACCTCAAATCACTGTGGCAGCGATATTTCTTTTTCTTGTCAGTATTTTTTTCTTTTGCATCTATCACTTGAAGGGTTTAGAATATTTGCATGCCTCTGCATGGTGCACTTTTTCAAATTTCTCTTTCCCTTTCATCGGTAAAATTCAGTGAACTGTAGCAGGTTGGGGTCAGCAAAGTTGTTGGCATTTCTATAATACTTTAACAAAATATACACATAACTTACTGAATCGGCTTGGCTCAACAAAGTTTTGAGAATTACTCAAATAAACATTATCCATAGGAATATCACAACATTCAAGGGGACAGTAGTAATAAATTTATTTTTCAAAAACTCATCTGCTCAATGCATAAGATAATGCAGCTGTGTTCTTGCATTTCTTCTTTCTAACATTTCGCTTGTTTGGCAATAAGAAGTTCTTTTCTCTTCTGACAATAACTCTAGGACACACAGTGTATGCACATGCAATTGCCAACAGTACTTTTATAGTTGGATTAATTAAATGGAGATAGAATTACCTGACATCAATTTCTTTATTGGGTATATTTGCATATTGTATTATTTTTAGTAAAGTACATCAATCATTTATATTTCTTTACAAAATATCTGGTAAATTTCTAAAATATAATTATTGTTATAATAGGTATAATTGATTTGTAAAATATAGCATCTTTACACTAGTACTTAGGTGTTTTTGTATTCTGCCAGGGTTGTATTTCTTGTTTTATCATACATCTTAATTCTAAATTTAGCTGTTAATTGTTTTAAAAGTATAATATGGCAAGGATCTTTTTTTTTTTAAAAAAAAAAAAAAAACATTATGGTTTATTAATTTTTTAACATTGAAAGTTGATGATTGGTAAGCTGAGTACTGTTTTATAGTTTCACAGCTAACCATTTCTCTTTCATTTTGTATGTTTCTTTAAGGAGGAAATTCTGGTTTTTGTGAAGTGATGTTTAACATTTGAAAATTTTCTATTGGTTCTTGGTGTAAAAATATGTGAGAATCCCTTACATGTTTCCTTTAAATTGATTATACGGCCACAGTTGCCTAGGTCATGAATTCATGGCCAGCATTGTTTTCATTGGGTCATGGGTTCAAGCCCTGATTTCACTAAAGACTTGCCACAAAGCAGGATTGAGGCACATTAAATATAGTCAAGTTTCCAAATCTCCCCATTGACATCATGTGGAAGTTTGGAAAGGAATGTGCCAGCTCAGGTGTCGTTATCATTTGACTGAGGCTGAAAATCGCAAGGTCTATTGCTAATACTCTTGTGTAGCATCCAAGTGTGACATTAATAAATAATCAATCATTAAATTGATTAAGATCTTCAAATGATGTTCATATATTTTTATTTCAATATTTTATAATTTTGAAAAACAATTTAATTGTATTGTGTTTTTAAGGTATTTTAAAGGATATTTTAATTTGTAACTTAAAAGTTTTATTCATTTTTAAGAGTGATTTAATAGAAAACCAGATTGTTGATTCAAGATGTTTAGAATTGCTATTGTTTGTCAAAACAATTTTCATTGTAATTTTATTTTTATTTTTAAATACATTTCGATTATTTTCTAAGAATTTTGTTATATTTATTTTACATTAAAGATTTCTTAACAAGTTTATGCTTTTAATCATATTAGCATTTCATATTTTTATTTGTTTGTTTGTTATAATCATTTAATAATTTTTAAAGAAAATTTAATGCGTAGTACTTATTT
This sequence comes from Nephila pilipes, assembly GCA_019974015.1. Taxonomy (NCBI): domain Eukaryota; kingdom Metazoa; phylum Arthropoda; class Arachnida; order Araneae; family Nephilidae; genus Nephila; species Nephila pilipes. Next base: position 1,535,762 of record BMAW01027065.1, on the reverse strand, counting down.
GTTCTTTGAAACTAAAACCATTTAATTACTACCACCATTATATCTGATATTATTATTATTGACTTTTTTAATATTTACCCCTGTCACACAAAAAATCATAAACTCATTGAACATCTTTGTGAATTTGTACAAAATGTTTGCTTAGCTATCTTAATAGAAGATATGTACTGCTGTGATAATAAATTTTTATTAAAAGAAATGTTATAAGAAGCAAAAAAAATTTGAGGAGAACGAACACAAAATCATTATACATTAGTACCTCTTATCAGGGATACCTCTATTTAAAAGACAATTCTGTTGGTCCTTTGGGCCTTTGTGTGTGTGTTAATAAAGGATTATTACCTCTTATTAAGGAACACTATTTAAGAGACAAAATGGTCCTTTGAGTGTCCTGTGTTGAAAGGTACTATTGTATTTGGTTTTCTTTTATAGCCTATGAAAATGTTAACCTATAATTTTTAAAATGTAACCTAAAAAGTTTTTTTAGGGGGGTAGGGGGGGGGTCGTTTCTTTTGAACAAATTCATTGTGTAAGTTTGACAGTTACTATAATGCAGTTCTTTTTTTCTGCTTTTTTTTCCTTCTTGAAAGAAATTGCAACTCATTTACTCATTTGTATGCAGATTCCTTTTTTCTGGATGCAGATTGACTAGCAATTATGATTATTGTTCATTTTCTAGTTTTTGTAACCAATTTTTATGGTTCTTGTTGCAGTAAGCATTTTGCCTACTTCAGCTTACGGGCTTCACGAACCTGAGTGATCTCTTTCTCTCCCATGGGGTTTACTGTCTTTGGTAAACATGGGGGACATGCCCCCGGGATACCCTAGCAATCCTTTTCTATTTTCGAGTTTCCTGCTTGTTATAACTGTTCTCCTTTTATTTTCCCTTCCATCTCAATCACAGCTAGCAGCTTTGATTAATATTTGTACTTGTTTGCATTCGTTTTTGTTTCCACTGTCACAAATCAATGTTTGTTCCTTACTGCTTTGTATTTATTTATTGCAGTATGTATTTGTTTCATTTTTCTCTGTTAGCTTTGCCAACCCACATATTTGCTGTGTGTGGCATTCTGTAAGGAGAAAATTAGGATCCTGGGGATACCTTTTGCATTCCGTTTAGCCCATTCTTCACTGCAGACAAATGGCAGGAGTGAGCCCTCTTCTGTCAATTGGCTGGTGGTAAGTCTCTTTGTGGTTTCTTCCGCAAAGTGGCACTGCTGTAGGGCTTGTGCTGCAGATAAAAAGTGCATGATTTTCCCCTGTGGATCCTCACCCTGATGCTACAGTGCTATATCTTGGTTGACCTCCAAGCAAGAACTGTGCCTGGCAAACACTAGTTGTCCAGAAACTGCCTACCTTGTTGGGCTCCATGGTGGGGGGATGCACACCGAGATGAATACTTATTTCTTCACATGGATCAATCTCTCTCGTGCTTGGTTAGTGGCCTTGTTTTACCTGATTCTTCAAGTATTGATTATATTTCTAAGCATTGTCGATTTTTGCTACTTTCTCTATCAAATAATACAATGTCAAAACAGTCTCCATTTGCTACCCAGAAGGCACTTCTGGGTATCAGCGGGGATCTGAAATCGGTTAAAATGCTTCATTCTGGAGATTTGCTCATAGAAACAATGTCGGCATTGCAAATCAAATCCTTTTTATTAGCGAAAATGGTTTTTAATTTACCCTTTATGGTCATTACTAGTAAGTCACTCAATTACTGCTATGGTGTCATTTCTGAACCTGACCAGATGTGCACCTCTGAAACGAATATCCTCAAGGGATTCTCCAATCAAGGTGCCACTCAGTTCAGAATAATAAAAATTAAGAAAGATAACCCTACCTTTCCAACTAAGCACTTGATATTAACATTCCATAGCTCACAACTGCCCATTACAATTAAAGCAGGATATCTTAACTGTCATGTACGTCCATATACTCGGAATCCTCTGTGCTGTTTTCATTGTCAGAGATTCGGTCATTCAAATACAACATGCAGGGAGCAATTAACATGCTCTAGATGTGCATCTGTTGGACACTCTTCCATAAATTGACTTCTAGTGCCTAGGTGTGTTAATTGTCAACAACCTCACCCATCTTATTTGAAATTATGTCAGAAATGGAAAATAGAAAAACAAATCCAGGAAATAAAAACAACAAAATATTTCTTATATCAAAACACGTATACAAATTGTTCCTCAAGTATCTCAAACTTACGCCCAGACTGCTAAATCTTCTCTGCACTACCACCCAAATTGCCCAAAACATTACAAAAGTTGTATGTCCACCTTTACAGTTAATGAAACCTATGTCACTTTTATCCAATCCATTGCCTTCACCTTCTTTGAAAAATACACAGTGTGCACATCTACACATTAAAATATCCATCCCCAAAACATCTAAATCTCAGCATTCCATTCCCTTACTTGATATGGCTTTAAAACATGGACCTCAAAATAAATGCAGTGAAAAAATAATTTATAAAAATGTCTCACATCTCAAGATAGGTAATAAACCTAAAATAGCAATTATAGGGAAGGGGAGTTGCTAAATCCTCCGTTCCCTATAATATCCAATCCCAGCTTATGAGGGCTATCTCCAGATCAGAAGGTGTAGGCTATATAAATAAATAAATAACTATGAAAGACTAAAAACAAGAAGAACTAACAATTTATTTAAAACTTAACGAGAACAACTTTTAACATTTCAACTATGAAACTCGACCTTCACAGGTCTGCAATCTGCGAAGCAAGTGTGTCTACAAAAGATCACTTCCTCCTTTTCTTTAAAACGGCTTGCAGTTCCGCAGACAAAAATGACGTCACAAGATGACGTAGGCAACCGCCACACAATTACCATGAATCCACATACACTTAAAAAAGGTTCTCTCACACCTACCCTTGACAATGATGACATAATCTTATATGACATCGATGACTCTTGGTTGACTGATGCTGTGGACAAAATGGAAACATCACTCCAATTAAAACCTAAACAACATATCTAAAAATAGTGTTTGTCATTGACTATGCTTAGTTTTAATTTCCATGCACAGTTTCCTTTACTATTTTAAGCCTTGCATATTGATTTTAAATTTTGAGATGCTGATGATGTGCATTTTTACTCATAAATATTTTTAGCCAACTTGATTTTACATAATTGTCTTTCAATGCATGATGTGTATTTCATGTTTCTACTTTCTCCCTTCGCCTTGTTTGATGTAGCATAGCAATATGTCGCTCTTGCACTATTAAAATCCATACTCACTCACGTAATAAGCATTTTTTCCCCAAAAGTTTTATTCTTCCCAATTATTGGAAAATATAATTGGTGCTTTTTTAAATTTTGTTTTTAGATTTTTGCCAACAACTCTAATGTGATTTTGTCTGGTACAGTGAGCACAAGCAAGTAGAATTATGTTTATTTTGGCATGCATGTTTTTTGTACAAATATGAATTGCCTATAGTTGTTAGTATATTCAAAAATAGACTAAAAACATATCAATACTAAACATTGAAGCTTAGGTTGTGAATGTTCAGATATTAGCGAAATTTTTTATTCCTTTTGTTGATTTTCTTTGAAAATTTATTTTATTCATCTGCATGGAATTGAACAAATTAAAATTTATTTTCATATCTAGTCTTTCAGTAGGCTAAAGGTAGGTAGGATAATATAGTTCATGAATAGTCATTGTGCTTGAATCTTTTCAATCGGGATCAGCAAAATCGTCCCTTAACTAGAGGTTCTTTACAAGAGGAACTATTGTACTATTACATTTTTAAATACTAAATGAGTCATTATTATTTCACACTTTTTGAATTTCTTTTTAAATTCCTACTATTAGCTCACACTCTCCCTAAATATATCTATCAAATTTTTAATTGTTTATAAACTACTTTTTATTCATCCACATTAGTTCAAATACATTTTTTTAAACTTGTAGTGGATGACACTTGATGTTAATACAGTTTTTTTCAAATATTAATTAATTAATTAAATTTTAATTGGGGAAAATGCAGTTTAGCCCAATCACTTGGCGCAATTTCAAAAATTGCCAAACTTGGCGAATTTTTTTTTTTTTTTTTTTGGCTGAATGTTAAGTCCGCGAAGCGAACCAGCATAGCCACATTTGGCAAAATACCTCCAAATAATTCCTATGGGCTAAACTGCATTCCAACCATTTAATTTACCAGATGAATTAAGAAACAAGCCAGTGCTGCTACTATGTCATTTGTCTTGCAATGGCAAATTTGGTAGAGCGTCGACGTAGAATCTTCCTGCCTTTGGATCGAATAATTTTTTTTTATTTGATTTTCGAATAATTAATTTTAGTTTTATATGGGAGAAAAAAATTTCTCTTATATAAGATATTTAGCAGAATATAAATTTAGGAATAAATACCATCAGTGATAAAGCGTATAGATCGCTGGAAAAAATATATTTTCCCACTTAATATTGTGACTCTGTCATATGTATAAACATATTTATATTAATTGTAATTATTTAATAAATAGTAACTAAAATAAAATTGTTCTTTGTTGACCTAAGTAGGAATTGACTTTAAAAAATTTCTTTTTAAATTGCTTGTTTTTTAAAAATATAATTATCAAATAATAATTATATTAAATTATTATTATGATTAATATATAGTTGAAACACTCATATGTGTGTAATGATTTAACTTTAATTTAATAATTTCACTGAGCAATAATTTTTCCCATTCTCTAACTCCCTAAGTTTTCCCATTTTCTAATTCAAAAATAAAGAGTTCATTTCTATTTCCTGATCCATTTCGTTAGAAGAGAGGGGTGACAGCTCAGGTGTCATTCTCGTCACTTGTCGAGGTTCAAAATTACAAGGTCCGTCACCAATAGCCCTCTAGTGCGACATTAATAAAAACTAAACTCCTGATCCGATTCCAAATTATCCTTTCATTTATTATATTACGCGCTCATAAAATTTGTTTAATCTACTTTCCCTATATCGTAAATCTGTCAGAAATAATACTTACTAGATTTTCTGTATGTAGCTAAAGTCCCTCGAAATCCTGCACCTTGAACATGCGACTAAAACAAAGTCCCAGAAAATCCCCGTTATGAATTAAAATGCAAGGCCAAAGAGCTCTTTTTTTTCCGTCTGGCGGGAGCAGGAGATACTGCGCTGCTCATCACCAGAAAATATACAATGTAAAATTCGAATTTTCTGCTCTCTTTTTCGCTTCGGCCCTGCTGGCCGACACTGCGCAATATTCTAAAATGTTTAAAAATTCTTATGCTTTTCTGACCTCTCCTGCGCTCTTGTACTGTTTAGCAAACGGTGGAGTTTTATCTACAGCTTGTAAGGCTATAATCTCTTTCTCTCATCTACAGTAAAATAATCAACAATAGTTATACTTGAACACTTGTTTTATTCAAATACTAAATTTTTTAGAAAGGTGTAATACATGTCATATATATATATATATATATATATATATTAAGGTTGGATTTCATACTTAATGTGCAAAAACCACAATTCCAGAACAAGACTTAAAATTAAATAAATAAAATAGCTGAAAAATGTTATTAAGTAAAATTAGCAGGTAACATTTTTTTCCAAAAAATATGCTTGTTTAATACACAAACCTTTATTCTTTCATTCTGCATTTTGTATATTAATATGAGTATCTATGAACATATATATTAAAGACTTTTTGTGTCAATACATTGTTTTAGAGTACCTGAGCTAAGAGAGAAACTATAACATTCTAAAGGACAAAATTAAAGATTCACTAGTTACATTTATTATCTTCATAACTTATATATATATTAAACTTCTTTCTTTACTTATCATTTAACTACTTTTTTCACTTTTACTGATAAACTTCTTTTGCCTCTTCTGATTTCTTACAAATTCGCATTCCTTACTTTTCTTCATTATAACTTTTTAACTAATAACAACAGTTCCTTTCTTTCTTTTAAATCCTATTCCGTTACCTTAGTGATCAATGCAATTTACTGTTATCATAACTGGTCACCTAGCGGATTTTCTTAATTGTCTTAGATTCTTAAACAAAAATGAGAGAACTTGTTGTAAAACTACAACAATATTTATGAAGCACTATCTTTATCGCATTACTGTGCAATCCTTACTCTATCTCTTACACACTGAGACTGATCTGTTCCGCTAGGAGTCTGGTTCTGATCTGTTGGGTGACATCTTACATTCGCCCCTTTACAAAAATGCCCTCTATAGGCAGACTTTAAACACTGGAGACAACAATTCCTGACATTACTATCATCCCCGATTGTACAAATTTGCGATGAACTCAAAATCATTACACTCAACAAAATACTTCATATATCATAAATACTAAAAATTAACTTGACAGATAACATTATAGAATGGCATTACTAAATTGCTCATAAAAATCTTACTGAAAGCTTTTCAAGGTATCAATTGTTACCCTTTAAAACATCAATTTCATAAAATGTAAACCATCAATTATACACAGAAAAATATTAATATTCAAATTTCTTAAAGCATTCAAAATATCAAATTTCTATCATGAATTATCTTACTTCAAAATGTCAAACTCTTATCTTTGAAAGATCATCAATTACCGTATAGAAATATTAAGAATAGAAATATTAAGTATCAATGTTCAAAACATTTAAAATATCAAATTTATATCCTTTTATATCATATATTATCTTAAAAATCATATGTTTAAAATTACGATCATATACATATAAAAATATCAGTATTCATATCTTCCAAATTACTGATTTCATACTTCAAAACATCCAAAATTCATATCCACCAAAGCATTAATTTCATCTCTGAGTATTAAATTTCTCTTTTCTCTCTCTCTCTCTTTTTTACACGCTTCAAATTATTAATATTCATTTGCATCTTAACTCTCGTAGACTTCAAAGTCTCAAATGGTTAACATACAAAAATAAAAGAAATTCTTTAACATAACACAATCATTAAAACAATTCTAAGAATCTTATTAAATTCATATAAAAATAATCATTTTCTGTTTCAAATAATAAAATCAAAACTAAACATTCTATTAGCATATTACTTCGAAATTTCAATCATTCTACTCATCATAATAGATCACATAAACATAAAAACATTTGTTGGCATATTTAAGATTACTTATCCTTATTCCATAAAACACCCTTTAAAATAATCACATTCAATAATTTTAAATCCTTACAAAAATAACTCATTTTTCTGTTCAAAAAAATAAAATCTACACAAAACCTTGTTGACATGTTTAAAATTGCTCATCCTTGTCCGAAATTCAACTAATAAAATACCTTTTAAAAAAATCATATTCTATAATTTAAATCCTTACAAAAACAAACCATGTTTTTTTCAAATAACAAAATATTGTTGATTTATTTAAAATTACTTATCCATATCCAAAGTTCAATCAATAAAACAATCACAGTCAATAATTCCCCAAAATAGGAAAAAAAAATCCTTAAATTCTTAGTTTTTAAAAATATTCAAATGTTCCATGAGAAAATTACTGTTCATTAATTCTTAACAAATATTCCGTTCAGATAAATACTGCTAAATTAATGCAAGACTTAAAAGAACCTTCATAATGAATCACACAAAAATAAAAAGAGTCCTAGCTTATATTTCATAGTTACTTTTACTTCTATTACTTAGTTACTTATAATTATCTCACCCATTTGCAGCTCTCCTCCGGTCATTCATTCATTCCGTACGTGTTGCTTCTAGTACGACGTTAATAAAAACTAAACTCATTCATTCCGTAGCAGTCCTTTTGCTCGGAGATCATTATACACAAAATTTTTCTTTCTTTCCCCTGATCAAATAACATGTTGTGCGTGTAATTGGTTCACCCCTTTTTTTCGCATTCGGCTTGTGATGTTAGTTACACTCCTTTCACAACTGTGGTCATAAACTTGACATGTGTTTGTCGCTGTGAAAAATCTGTTCCTTTTCCGAAACCTCGGGTTTCTTTGAAACCAAAATGAGAAGGTCTGACCCTTTATTTCTAGACGTCTTCCTCGTATTGATCTTGGTTGTCCATGGGAGGGGGAGGTGATTCCTTTCCCTTAACTCGGGGAGGCAGTTTCGCTCCCGATACCATCTCTTTCTCTTCATTGTAGGAGATGCACTTATTTTTGGGCTGATATCTATTCACACACCCCGTTCAAACGGGGCACGTCGAGGCCTTTGGTTGTCTTAAAATTTCCCTGTAATTGTCATTAGGGAGAGGAACCCTTTCACGCGAAGTTCAGTTATTCTTTTCTTTCTGTCCACCTTGTCTTGCTGTGGTACTTATATTTTCTTCCTTTTATAAAAATATCATATATTTTACAATGTTTCTTCCCTTGCGGTAGAATCGTTCCTTTCGCTTTAAAATTTATGTTTTCTTCCTTTCGGGGTGGAAACCTCCATTTCACTCGTTTTGTCCACCTAATAATCTGTCCCAAAACTTTATCTGTTTCCAACTGTATTAAATTTGGTATGGGGTTAATTTTGAAGAACACTTTCTTTTCTTTCCTTCTGTTAAAACACATATTTCTTTGATTAGTTTCTCTAGTTGATCTGGTAAATTAGAAATTTTTTCTATGGACTTAATTTGCCTTTTCAATAGTAATTTCTCTCTTTCTCCAACAGAAATATTTTCTCCTGTAACATCCTTTTCATTTCTCAATATTCCTTCTCGTCGAATTTCCAACAATTTTGTCAATTGCTCTTCCTTTTGTTTATCAATCTGTATTTCCTCTTTTTCTTCATTTAAAGTAGAGGTTCCATTCCGCAATTAATTTTCATTTTCTTGCCATTAAGTTACATCTCTAGTACTGATAATGATTTTTCTTTTTCTCTATTAACGACTTCTTGTTTCTTATAGCTTGCGTTAACTTCTCATTTTCTTATCTTTATTTTTCAATTTAGATTTATACTCTTCCTGCTGAAACTGAGATCTATTTTCATCAACTATTCGCTTTCGTTCCTTTTCTTCAATAATAGAATTATGTTGTCTTGTAACTTAAGATAGCTTTTTATTATCTTCCTGAATTTCAGTTAACTTATGGTCTTTTTTTTCGCAATTCAGATTCAAACTGTGCTTGTTGAGATTGAAATCGCTTTTCGATACATTTTTGCTTTTTCTCCTTGTTCTCTTATAACTTGAGATAACCTTTTATTTTCTTCTTGTGTTTCAGAAAATTCTTCATTTTTTCCCCCTTATTTTCTTTCTTAAATTTGATAAGTTCACTTAGAGTATTTTCAGCTGCTTTCAATTCAATAGATGGCTTCACTTCATGGTTTCTTTAAGGCTCCCGTCGCACGCCACCATGAATTTCCGTACCTAATGTTAATACTATAGAGTTACCTACTTCAAGTTTTTCATATCTAGAATATATATTTTAACTGCATGGAATAAAATGCATTTTAAAGAGAATTTTTTAAAAAAAAAGGAAGGCTTGTGTGGAATTACTTTTTATGTCTGATTTTTGAAAGTATTTTTGAATTTTTATTAAAGATATGAAAACTCGCATCTGGCGCACTAAATTGTTCATAAAAACATTTTGAATAATTGGACAAAAAAAGTAATTCCACAGAATCCTTCCTTTTTTATGCACTTTTAAATGCACACACACACATATATATATATATATATATAAATTTATTTCGCTGCTTGTAATTTGTGAAGTCAGCTAAAATAAACAAGGAAAGTAAAATTAATAGTCTCGCCTCTGTGCGCAAGGATAAATGGTACAGATTCCGTTGACAAAAGGAGATTTACGATTATTTGGGGGAACTTGGCAGATTTCTCAGAATTTGTACTGATCCGAGAATTTCTTTTTGAAAGCTTTCTTACAGTTGCGTAATATTCGTTGAGTGTCTAACTTGTTTTACAGACATTTATGTGGTATTTCACAGTGTTTAAAAAGTAAACTTTATGTATCATTTTTTTAAAAAAAGAAGTGATCCTTCGTTTTTTATGCTATTCTTCCTTGGTATTTAAAAAAATACACTATACAAATTATTTCATTAATTATTAAAATGAGCAATAGATCTTTTAGATACGTTGTGAGTATATCTGTGGAGATAATGTAATCTGTTACAACATTCTTTGTTTATAACTCCAGAATTGAAATACACGTGTTTCCTCCCAGTATTTAGCTATTTGTACATTAAAACATTTGCTATCATTAAACTTGTGTTGCAGAAATTTATTACAATTATTAAATAATGTGAACAGTTGTCAAAGCAGCAAGACAAGATTATATAATTCAACATACCGAAGAAAAAATGAAGGCTAGAATTTCTCGGAATGGAAAGAAGGAATAATTAAGCTATGAAGGAATAATTAAAAAAAAAAGCATTACTTCCACTTCCGGTCTTCAGCAGTGGATTACGGAATAAATCATGGAGGGGAGGCTGTGAAGACTTTAAAAAAATTCATTGGATTTGAAAGTGCGCCTTTGTGGATTGTTCATACATCCAAAACTGGAGTACTTCATCAGCCAGTCCAGATGGCTTAGTTGACGATGATGGAATTGAGGTTAAATGCCCGGCCTCTTGCTAAAACATAACTCACGAAGAAGGAATAATTACAGAAAAATTTCTCTTCTGGAAATTCGATAGATTTGGAAAGATGGTTATAAATAAAAATCACGATATTTCTATCAAATTCAGGGTCAACTGCAAATTGCAGGTAAGAAATATTGTCTTTTTGTAATATCGACAAATAAAGGTCACAAAATAGAAAAAAGTGTTTAAGGAAAATGATTTTTGGGACAATATGACAAAAATATTAGAATTTTTTTATTTTAATTGTCTGTTACCCAGACTTGTTGATACTTAATATCTCAGGTCGATTGCCATGCGTAACTCAACTTCGATCCTGGAAGCTCAGGAAAAGAGGGGGGGGGGGGAAGAAAAGTTATACAAATATAAAATTTTAGTCATTTTGTATCCCTGAAATTATAATACTAATATTGTTGAGCTTTTCTTGATATTCAATTAATCTGTATAAAATTATACTATGATATGATACTGTAAGAAGAAAGCAAAAATAAGGATTTTCTAGGAATTATAAATTTTTATTGCCTTTTTTACTATCATTTATATGTGTTGGTATTTTATAATCATATAGCTATGGGAAAATGTTATTTAAATGTATTTGTTTCGCAAGTGTATTTATATTTTCATTAGCTGCGGTAGCCTAGTGGTCATGATTTCGGACTCGTGGCCGGTGGTTTTCGTCCTGTCTTAGGTCATTGTCATTGTTAGCCTTGATGTCACTGAAGACCCGCCGTGTGGCCGTGGCTGATGCACGTTTAATCTATCGGGCCCCAAAGTCCTCCCGTTGGGGTAGGGGGGCTCAGGTGTCTTCCTTATTACTTGACCGAGGTTCAAAATTACGAGGTCCGTCGCCAATAGACCTCGTGTTGCTTCTAGTGCGACATTAATAAAACCTAACCAAAAACCATCATAGTACTTTAAAAATGAGTAATCCTTCACATACCCAACATATAATTCTTCACTTACTCTTGTGAACCAATGTGTGTTTGGTCTATAAATGGACGTCTAGCCAATAAATCAACTGGTTGTGTTGAGTCTGGGACGACTAAAACATGAATATTATTTCCTAAAACTTCTTCGATCTGAAGATCTATTGTCACATCTAAACTTTGAGTGACTGGACATAGCTGATTACCAAATGAGTAAAGATCCTTTTTACAAGGTAAAATGTTCAGTCTTAAGTTTTATGCTACTTATTCTTTAGGAAAACAACTGGAAGATCTATCCAGTAGAGCAGTGATCCTATGGTTATATATGAATGCAGGTTTCAAGTACCTATTTGGTGCGGATGATTCTTGTTCACAAATATGAAAAGTAATCATTCTGAGTTCACTTTTATTTCCTGTGCAAAATTTTTTGCAGTGTCTTGATTTTCCACATAATATGCGTGAAAAGGGACGAGCGACATGATCGGAATTCTTCCAAGAAAAATATTCCATTTCTCATCTGAGCTTTCATCTCAAATTTTCCAGTATTAGATTTCTTTCCTTATCCCTTTCTTCTCTCTCAATTCTATCTTCAATTATCCTTTCGCAAAATCTTCTTCGCAATACCTGCTGTAAATTATACTTTACTATTATTTTTTTCATTTTCAGCTTCAGAATGAAGCTGAAAATATCTTTCATTATTATATCTCTCAACGTACTTTTGCACCAAAATCTTCTGTTAATTCTATTAGATCACATTCCAATATCCTTGAGAGGATCGATATATTTAATGCTATCTTGCAACATTTTGTAATTCGAAACAAATCATTTCCTCAACCAATCACTTCTAACCGCATAATGCAATTTTTTTTTTTTTACTTTCTCTCCTTTTTCGTTCCTTTCAATCCACTACCTAGTCCAAGGTTGAATATTTCACAATTCACACTTTTTTTCCCCTTACACAGTCCTGGTAAATTATATTCTACAAAGCACATTTTTTCTCTTTCACAGTCCTGGTAGGTCAATATCCCACAAAGCATATCTTTTATTTTCTTTCTTTTCATTTGGATTCCTCGTTGGTCAAATACCACTTCTGAGATATTATCTCCTTTGGGACTTCCACAATTGACCCCAAATATTGTGCTCTTACAAATGGCTAAACAGGAAATTCTCTCTGAAAAAAAATAAGACGATTGGTAAATAATTTTTTATATCTCATATATCAAATAGTAACTTTTCTCCTATGCACCGCAATAGTCTTAAAACAATAAATCTGGAAATCCTGGAAGGGGATAGAAATAGCATCATGAATATTTTTCGTATTTTTAGCATTAATGAAAAACAAATTATATCCCCAGATTGATGTATTTCATTGATCTTCTTTGTGAGATTCATACAGAGGAATTTGGATTTCAAAACAAAAATTTACCAATTCGTGTAAGAAAAGGACAGTTTGATGATATAGTGAATCATATATTCAGAGATTTTTTTTTATAATAGCTACGGATGCATTAAAATCAAAGTATGACAACAATAGCAGTTATCAAAAAAAAAAAAAAAAAAAAATGCATTTTTCGCCTATACAGTAAATCATATCAATTCTATATTTACAGCAAAAGCACTTGCCATACGCCAACCCCTAAATGACTTAACTGAATTATAAACAAAAATATGTTTATTTTCTCCGATAGCTATTCTGTGCTTTCTGCATTAAAAAAATTACAATATTAAATCTCCAAAAGTCATTCATAAATTAGCCAGTAAGATTTTCATACTCAAACGATTCTGCTTTGCATTTCGGGACATTCAAAATTTTTTTGGAATAATAAAGGTGGATTATCTCGCAAAGTCGGTAACAGAATCCACTGTATACATTGACTAGACTGCCCCAGAAGACATCAATAACGATATTTTCCACGACAGAATGAGAAGAACTAATTAAAACTTTTATTCAAGCAAATATTTCGAAATTTTAGGTAGCATCGCCATCATAGACATAATATCGAAATGATCAAAAAATGGGAGAGGAAATATTAAGCACTCGAATCGTGACCGTGGTATTCTAGTAGTCATGGTTTTGAACTCGTGGCTGGCGTTTTTCATCGAATCACGGATTCGAGTATTGGCCACTAAAGACCCGCCGTGTAGCCGGGGCTGATGCTCAATCTGTCGGGGCCCAAAGTCCTCCCGTTGGCGTGGAAATTAGGAGAGGTGGTGCTAGCTCAGATGTCTTCCGGCTCACTTGACCGAGGTTCAAAATTACAAGGTCCGTCTTCAATAGCCCCTGTCTCTAGTGTGATGTTGATAAAACTAAGCACTCGAATCATCAGCATAATGATCATAACTCCAGGGCTTTTGCACAAATTCGCAGCATAGCCTACCTTGGCTCTTGCGCCATAAAACCTCACATTTATTCACTCACTCAATTTAAATTTCAATGTACAATGTAGTCCCGTAACCGTGTCAATAATTTCGAGCATATTCCTTTCCCTTGCAATAAATACGCGTCCCATAGAAATCTCTTGAATATACTTAAGATAAACCTACAGTACACGATTACTTTCGAAGAATTTTTGAGGGAACAGTAGCTAATAACAAGCATTCAGAACTTTCTTGCAGAAGATGAAATATATTTTCATATTTATTGAATTATAAAAGAATCTGTGAAAGGGGATGATAGCCTTTGTTGCTTTATATCCCATATAACATCAACCAACTTTAGCATGTCACATGTTGTATAAATAAAGGTTCTTGATTACATCAGCAACACTTTATTTGCTATTTAAAGCACATAACTCACATACTAAATTATTTATCATATTTACAGTCAAATGTTAACAGAACTTAATGATTACGGAAATAGTCAGAATAGCCAAACTGTTTACACGACAGCCTCTTTCGAAGACGGGACAAGTCGCTCTGATGTTTTCTCCTCCTCGCATCCCGTTTTTCGTCTCCATTCATTGGTCCAGAGCTCTGATTGCTCTCTACCTGCCTTGTATCCTTTCGTGACGGCAGGTAAACCACCATCGCTACAGGTAGTTCCCCCACCAGTGATAGCGATTTTTTTTAATTATACTTGTGTTTTAACCTTATTCTGCGGCCAGAGCGAGTTATGGTTTTTTGCCTGCTTGAACTTTTTGAAGACTTTTCTTGTTTTAAGTCCGGATCGATCGACGCTTACTGTAACCTATTTTCCGTGCTTCAAGATCCGGAATATTTTTTCGCTGCCGTCGACAATTTTATAGGGATTATCGTATGGAGATTGCAAATCTTTTTTTTTATGGAGTCTATCCGCAGAAAAATATGGCTGCATGAGGTCAAATCCTTGTACACAAAAATTGTATTTTGTTCGTGATATCGAGATGAAGGAGGAGAGAGATGCTGCATTTATATTCTGAGTCTCCCCACAGAAGTAGGAAGATCTGCGTTTTATTTAAATGGGCATAAAAATTCGCCTGGGAGCCCATAAATCATCTCCGCAGTCGTGCTTGTAGATTCTCCTTTGAAGTAGCACGGTATCCCAAAAGTATGGTGGGCAATACTGCAGTCCATTAAGCACTGCCATGCGCTGTTATAGCAACTTTCAACTACCGATGAAACCACTCGATTTGGCCGGATGATATGAGGTTGTGTGTTGCTTCTCTGTGTGTAAGAACTTCGATAGGGCCTCAAATGGAGATGATTCGAATTGCGTTCCTTGATCTGTAGTTAATCTGAGGGGTGGACCGAATTTGGAGATCCAACCAGTTTAGAAGGCCTTTGCCACAACCTCTGCTAAAATCTCTACCAGTGGAAATACTTCTAGCCATTTGGAGAACAGATCCACACAGATAAGGCGGTAACGAAAACCCTCTGATGGAGGTAGGGGTCCAACAAGATCGATGTGTACGAGCTCTAATCGAGAGCTTGCTGGCTCGAATTTTCCTATCTCGCTTCTTGTATGCCGAGATATTTTTGTCACGTTGGCACTGTAAGCATGTACGAGCCCATAGAGTAACATTTTGTCTCATTGACGGCCATGTATCGTTCAGCTACCAATTTCAGTGACGCTTTTATTCCTGGGGGCGAGAGTCATGCAAATTGTTAAAGATTTCCAGCCTGAAAAATTCTGATACAAATGGACGAATGCGATCCGTTGATACGTCACAATGGAGAGTGACTGGAGGCTGTAGTTTTAGGGAAATTGGACAATAACCAGCTAAAATGTCTTGCAATTAAGAATCCTTCGGCTGCTCCTCGGCCATCTTTTTGAAGTCAACAGCACATGGTATGGTGATCGTTGAAACATGAATGCGCGACAAAGCGTCGGTCTCAACATTTTCCGATCCTTTCAGGTACCTTATGTCATTTGCGAATTGACCAATCAGTTCTAATTATCGAAACTGTTGAGGAGAGAATTTATCCTCTTTCTGCTTAAATACATATATCAGGGGCTTGTGGTTTGTAAATAAAGCGAAACTTCGGCCTTCCCCCATATGCCGGAAGTATTTAATAGCCATGTAAGCTGCCAACAGTTCTCTATCATACACACTGTATCTCCGCTATGCTGGAGAGAGAGTTTGTGAGAAAAAAGCTAGATGTTGTCATCCTTTAGATCCCTGTTGATGGAATGCAGCACCTACTGCTGTATTCAAAAGTAATGCATCTGCCACAGTATAGTACAAAGTTGTGGCCTCAGCTAGATCTCTTTTGCCCTTCCCAAATGTAGCAGTAGAGTCTTCTGACCATAAGATGGGTGTTCGGCCATTTCTTTTGGCTCCCTTTTTATAACTATTCAACACTGCTTGCGTTCTAGCAGTGTGTGGTATAAATCGTCTGTAGAAATTGCTGATTGCAAGGAAATGACGAAGCTCCTTCACAGTCTCTGGTTTTGGTGAGTTCGTAATTGTCGCAACTTTCTCTGGCATTGGAGAAAGGCTTTCTGCAGTCACAATATGTCCAAGAAATTTTACCAAAGTTTCGCCTAGAATACTTTTGAGGCATTCAGCCCCACACCGTGTTTTTCAAAACGCTGGAATACTTGTTTAAGGTGGTGTAAATGTCAAACTTCATCCTCAGATGAAACTAGAACATCATCGAAATATGGTACACAAAAGTCCATCCCTCTTAAAACATGATGACTGAATATTTCTAACGGGGTAGCAGCCTTTGAAAGACCGAAGGGCATGTAGAGGAACTCAAATATACCAAATGGTGTTGTGACAGCGGTTTTCGGAATTTCTTCTTCCTGTACCGTAATTTGATGATATGCTTTGGCCAGATCTAGAGTTGAGCAAATTATTTTCTTCTCTAAGACTTGCAAACAGTCCTGAATATGAGGCACTGGATACCGATCAGGAACTGTTGCAACGTTTAGTCTCCTGAAATCACCGCATGGGTGCCAATCTCCGTTACTTTTAGGTATCATGTGAAGTGGAGATGCCGAACAGCTGCTCGATGGTCTGCAGATTCCAGTTTCCACTAGATATTGGAACTTTTATTTTGCTGCTTTTAGGTAGTTCGAAGCTAGTCATCTTGGCTTGGAGAAAACTGGAAGTCCCCTTGAAAACTAAGTGCTTAACATCGTGCTTCACTTGCCTTGGAGTCGAAATAGTTCCAACAAGAGAAGGGAACTCAGCGAGCAGTTGATGAAACTTTGTGTTGCCGTTGACTGACTTGACTCCGGTATTATTCCCTTGTTGCACTGTTCCCTATGTCTGCAACTTCAGTCCACCAGGCATTCATGTCGAATGTCAACTAGCGGTCCATAGTGCCGAAGGAAATTTGCCCCAATTATTGGTTGCGAGACTGCAGCACAGTTCCTGATTACCGGAGTTTCTGCTGATGGATTGGTGACGGAAGCGTCTCTCTGGTCTGCGGGAGGTAGAAAGTTTACGGGTCTCCAGGCCAGACAGGAGTGATGAAATATTAATCAGCATGGTTTTTAGATCTTGGTTTTTGGCGTCCATCGACGAGGTATTACCCGCAACTACCATGATACCATCCGCCATCTCAGCCAGTTGATCATTCAAGATAGCCAATATCTACTGCACGTGGGTAGGCAAACGCTGTAGAAAAAGGGATTTCGTTCATCTTGTTTCCTGCATTGCTTCATATCTCCAGTAATAGATGCGAGGACTTGCAATCACCGAACTGCATTCTGGAAATAAGATCAAGAAAGAGCTTTCCTTCGAGTCAGCATATTGTAAGTACAGTCTGGTTCGTAGCACAATGTATAGTTTGTAACACTTTCTGTATTTTTTTTTCTCTAAATGGTAGCACCACTGTAATCTAGTGTACATCTAAATAAGTAACAATTATCTCTGCTAGGTTCGCAGTTGTTACGGTTATACTCATGCGTGTTCAGTCGGGTACGCGATCTCATAGTGGTAGGCAGCACGCTGGTGATTTCAATATGTGTGTCGAATAAAGTTGTTAAGTTTCAATCAAAATGCATCTTACTTGAATGTTGAGCAAACACAATCTATATGTTTTTCTAACGAAGGATTCAAAATGATATCCCCGACTATTGCCAATTCTTCGAGTTGTAAAGCAGAAACCACGGGGTGAAATTTTGCGGTCTCTACCATGATTCCCGCTAGAATAAATTGGCTCTCCAAACCTCCGCATTCTCTCGCCAGAGTCACTTTCACTGAAACACCTCTGCATTATCCTCGTAAGACATCGTAAGCGAAAATATTCCACGATATTGGTTTTACAGTATAAAATAAGCACTGACGTTTTCCAACCATAAAAAAAGTCTTTTTCACCATTTCAGTAAGTGGATGCAAAGAGATTGTCGTGCGCAAAGTCCTGGATCACCACTTTAGCATGTCACCTGTAGTTTAAATAAAAGTTTTTGATTTTAACAGCAACATTATTTATTTTCGACTTAAAGCAACGCACATTATTTACATTCAAATGCTTCATAACTTAATAATTTCATGATCACGGAAACAGTCAGGATAGCGTAGCTATTTACACTACAACCTCTATCGAAGACAGGACAAGTCGCTCTGATGTTCACCTCCTCCCCTTCTTTCATTGGCCCAGAGCTTTATTTGCTCTCTACTTACATTGTATCCGTCAGCGACGGTAGCACACAACGATAGCCACACAACCATTCACTATTATCTCCTTAACTTTTATGTATATGCTTTTTTAACTTTCTTTACTTATTACTAAACCATTTTTTTCACTTTCACTGATAAACTTTTGCAATTTCTAATTTCTTACAAACTCTCATGCCTTTTCTTCATAATAACTTTTTAACTAACAACAGTTCCTTTCGTTATTTTAAATCCTGTCGTGTTAACACACTTTTACCAGTTTCTTTTATTACTTTAAATCCTGTTGCGTTACTTTGGTCATCTATTCAATTTACAGTTAGAATAATTGGTCACTAGCGAATTTCTTAATTATTGTCTTAAATTCCAAGACAAAAATGAGAGAACTGGTTATAAAACTACAACAATATTTATTAAGTACTATCTTTATCGCATTACTGTGCGTTTTTTATTTTTTTTTTTTTATTTATTTATTTATTAACGTCGCACTAGAAGCAACACGATAGTTATTGGCGACGGACCTCGTAATTCTGAACCTCGATCAAGTGAATAAAGAGTTCATTTCTATTTCCTGATCCAATTCGTTAGAAGAGAGGGGTGACAGCTCAGGTGTCGACCTCGTCACTTGATCGAGGTCCGTCGCCAACATATATATTATGTCAAGTTTTTAAACATATTTTTAAAAATAAATTGCTAATAATGATTGTACTAATTTTATGAGAGATGAAATAGAATTCGACATGCTTGTAGTTTTAAAATAAAATGCTCAAAAATACATTTCAGCTTTGCTAAAATTTAGTTTAAAGTTATTAAATGTTATATACTATAGTATAACATTTAATAACTTTAAACAATAAAAAAAAAGTCATATATGAATCATTAACATTCTAAATGATTTAAGGGGAAAAAAAAAAAAAATCGACAAATTACTTTAAAGTTGTTTACTTTAATTATGTTAAACTTGAAGCTTTTTCTTGCCACATCTTTTAAAACAATTTGATTAATTGTAATGGAATTGATGGTCTATTTTTTTTTGGTCTTAGATTAATATTACCTGCATCTCCATTTTGGAAGAAAGCTGATACTTACGTAGTCTGTTTTCCAAATGACTCCATATATGTTCTATTGGATTTAAATGGACATTGAGCTGCAATTTTAATAACTATTGGACAATTTTACAGCAGCCAAAGTCAGATATTCAGGGTCGAAATAATTTGATAAAATTTATACATTTGAGTAAGACCAGTTTTTCAGCTCCTAGACACAAATTTCATTTTAGGATATTCATATATGACAATGAATAAGTATTTATTATCGATACATGAATCAATATATATATATATAAATGAATTAAAAGCTATTTTTCGTTATTTTAAGAAAATCATTAACTCAAGACTCATTTACAGAAAGAAATTTTTGTAAATTAAAAGATTTTAACTGAAATGTTGAAATCTTTCTCATTCTTTTTTAAAAATAAATATTGTAAGCTTCCGTCCATGTTAAATATTTATTTTGACTTGTATATCTTGCTAAATGAATCTTTCACCCTAACAGATGTTACTTTTATTTATATTGACAAAAAAATCATTCATCCTAAGCTTTTTAACTGTATCATTTTTTAAAAATGTTAAAAGTTTAGTAAAAATTTTAAAGAATAATATCCAAGTTTTACTAGAAGAATTGATATTATTGTCTGTAAAAATATATATATAAATTAGCAATTTTTAAAATAGATTTGCTGAGTTATGCTAAAGAAGTATATGATGTAACAAAATCTACCTATGAAATTGTGACCGAAGCTAAGAAAAATGTTTTGGAAATTGAAAAACTCATTGAGAGTTGGAAAGATATTCCTATTTATATGCAAGAAACATCTAATTCACTAATGGATTTCAGAAACGTGATCTCCCCTTCAGTTAAAAAACAAATACAGAACATAAAAGCTACATCTGAATGCATGACTAACGTTTTGAAGGTTAGTTACATATTTATTATATTTATGATATTCATAGAATCTTAAAATTCTTATGATTTTTTATAACTATTGAACAAATATATGAAATAAATTAGCAATGCATTTTGTAGAACTTAGGCTGTTTTAAAAATGGTATGTAATTTACAAGAAAAAATATTGGGTAAAGTGCTGTGTAAATTTTGTTTTAAGAAGTTACATTTTTGTTTTAATATGATTGAAATTTATATATATATATATATATGTTAAAATTTAGGTAAGTTGTTCTTATATTTCACCCATCAGACTTAATGAGACAACATTTAAAGGAATTACAATTTTGAATAATTTATTTTTGACATTTTTTTACAACGTTTTTATGTATTTCACTTGGTGTGTGTATCATCAAATTTTCGATTGCTAATTTAACCAACTTCTCATCAAGCTGCAGCTCTGAAACTTTTGAGAATCAATCTTACTCACCTAACAATGCAATATTTAGACATTCGCGATAAGTTTTAACATATATTTTAATTTTTTTTTTACTACAGCAGCACTAGGATCGATAAATCCTTCGGGATCAAGGCTGGCATGGCAAATAAATGCCAACCTTTTGTCTTGCTCACTTCGGCCTGAAAAAATAGGATGAATACAAGCATACTTAAATACAAATAAATAAAATATATATAAAAAAAATAGAAAAATTATAAAAAAAAAATAAAGTGTATAATGTGGTAAAAAGTGAATAAAAATATATTGATATATTCAATAAATGATTAAATTGAAATTATAATTAAATTTTTTATGTGTTTGTTTTGAATTAAATGTATAATAATTAATAAACTTTGCCATCACATAAAAATGTTTTTTATCTCGAATTATTTTCTAATGTATACATAACTTAAAAAAATATTGAAACCTATTTTTCTACAATATTTATTAAATAATTGTCTTGTTATAAAGTATCTAATTTCATTTAAGAATTTATTTTTTCTAGAAAAATTTAGAACTTTTTAAAAGTGATCCTAATTCTAATGAATGGCAAGGATACTTATATTATTTGGATTCCATTATCGAAAAAGGTTTGAAAGATGCTATAAGATGCAGTCTGCAGTACATTTTTAAAAATACTGATCCACAAAATAAAAAGATAGTGCGTATAATTTTTCAATTATTCTTAAGAGTATTTCTTCAGTTTGCATATTGTGATGATTTAGTTATTATTTCTAAGAAATGCATATATATTATTAATTGATCATGATGAAGTTTAATTACTAGTATTTTTTTATGGGTTGAACACATGGTTGTATTTTTACAACAATATCAGTTTTTAACTGTCAAATTTTATTCTTGATATTTAATACTTCACAAGAAATTTGTCTCTTGTGAGCATTATGATTTATGAATGTTCTGTAGAAAAACTATAATTAAAAAAAACATTTTATTGTAGATTGCCATTTAAAAATATTGTCTGACATTATTGTAGATGGTTAAATTTTATTCTTGTAATTTAATTATTCATGACAAGAATTTTTCTAAAGGGCGATAGTAATTTAAAAATGTTATGCAGTAAAAGCAAAATATAAAAATCATACTTTAGTTGAATTTCCGTTCTTGAAAAAAGGACATTGTTTTAATTGTATTGGCTTGTTTACTAATATGTACATTGTGTATGATCATATATTAGTTTTTTTTTTTATTTATTTATGCAATAAAATTGAAATGTTTTAATTTCATAATAAAATTGTTACATTACCTCACATTAGGCTAGTTTCATTTAATTCTTTCTATTGTATGTTATGTTTGTATTTCCTTCTTTAGAACTATAAATATTATAAGTAACATAATTTTTTTCTAATAGGCTCCGTTTTGTAAGATTTGCATGCTTCTTGAACAGGATATAAAATTTCACCCACGTTTAGATGATCAAGAAGGAAATCTTTCCAGCATTTTCAATTCAGTTTTAGATCAAATTTATTCTCTTGCTAAACAGATAAAATGTTTTAGTAAAAGTGATTCAGATTATTATGTGAGTGATGTTTTTTTAGACATAATTTTTAGTGCAATGTATTATTTTGGTAGTATGTAAATCTTATTTTTATAAATAATGGAATGAATAAATTTAATTTTTGATAATTTGTATGAAAATCTGCAAATTTATACATGCGCATTGCTTCATTTTAAAAGTCATTTGCACATTGAGGCTAATTGTTACGTTTTAAATTGCATTTATAAGTTCATATATCAAAATTGTAAGAATTCTAAGGAAATTTAGAGTCAACACAAACGAAACCTTATTTGTAAATATTTATACCATAAAAGAACAGAACTGCTTCAGTATTATTTAAATATTATAGCTTTCAGATAATAAGGCTAACAGTAACGTACACTTATGGAACATATCAGCTTTGAAAAATATTGAATTCAATTTGAAAAAGGTTATATTAGTGTAGAATACAAGATGTAATCCCCCTCCTTTTTTTTAAAAAAAAATACACTGATTCAGATTTAAACTAACAAATTTTCAGCATATTAGAATGAAAAAAATAGTCAAGATTTAAAAAATGAAATTTTAGATATAGCTGCATTAAAAGAATTTGGAACACTTGGATTGATTCGGTTACATGAGATATTGAGTAATAAAAAGGCTATTTTAATAAATTTATCAATAAGTTGTGGTTTCAACTGTTGGGGGTAATGTCACTTTTTGCGCTCTGTCATCTCACAAAAGTAAAAGAAGGTTAGATCTCAAGATGGTCCAGAATTTTCTTCTCTTTGTTAGGATTAAAGAGCAATTCCAACAAAGTTATAAATGTTGATTCCATTTTTGAAACCTCATGCAAATATTTTATACAAAAAATTATGTTAAAACTATTTATCAATTAATGGACCAAGAGAAATATATTGTTATGCTTCTGTACAATGTGTGACAGCTTGGATTGATAGCACTGACCACCTTGCTAAGAGACCACCATTAAGAAGATTAATTTATTATGTAAGAAACACTCTACAACTCAATGTTAATCTTTTTCTTTAAAAAAAAAAAAAAAATTTGAACTGTTTATCAATGTAGAGTTCAATTCTTGTACTTTCTTAAGAAAGCACAACAGAGGACTGCACCACAGCCATCAATATGTGTTGATATGAGTACCATGTAGAGCAAGTCTGAGAATTTGTAATCCTACTACAGTACAAACAATAAATGCTATTTCATTTACTAAACACATACTTTTTTTCTAATCTGCAATAGGAAGAGATATATCTATCTTTCTAATTGGTTAATAGACACCTGTTTAAAAATTATTGTATTGACATTTTGAGTGGAATTTTTGTAACACATCCCACAAATATTCTAAAATACTATCCTGTGACAATATTTCATTCCAGAAGTGTTATTAGTATTTTTAATTTTTGAAACATTTATTCTATTAAACAATCTTAAAAAAATGAATATTTTAAGATTGTGATAATGGTAATTTTAAAAATTAAGATGGCCAAGCACCAGAAATGGACAGTTTAAAGCCTTCAAACGAGAAATAGAAAATGGCGAGCTTCTAGACGATGTATAATAGTTTTGTATAGTAAGGTGGCTCTCAGTAAGCAATGTGATAGAGACCAATCAAACAATTATCATATAGTTCAACTTCTGGAAAATTGTCATTCTCCAGAAGATGAAGATCCTAAATGGTTAATAGATATGGCATTTCTTCACAAAATAAAACATTTACAAAAATTAAATTTATCTCAGCAAAAACATGGTAAACTTAATTTTGATTTAGCACAGTGTCTTCAGCTTCCATACAATATTAAATTCATCAAGGAAAACAAGGTTTATAGATTTAGTAAATTACAAGCACTGAGAGAAGACATCATTTACATTTATAGAACAGTCTTTTTGTGTTATTTTGAAGAATGGCTATTCCATCTCACCACCAATTGCTGAAGGTATTACTGTTATAGAGTTGGAGCTACTGGAAATTCAAGATGAATTGAAACAAAACAAAATGGTAGTTCAACATTTGAGTTTAAAAACAGGTTCTTGAACAAAATTGTCTTAAAACTAGACTGTGTGCTGAGACAAAAATCAAGAGTTGTTGTGTTTGTATTCAACACTTTAATTTTTTAATAAACACTGGCATGTTTTAACTCAGCTTCTATGAATTGCCCTACAAAGTCATCCACCAAACTTTAGTAAGGTGACTGTAAAGACGGAAAACATTCGTAAAGTAACCAAATCTAACTTTTAAAGATTTTTTTTACAAATTGTTTCATAGAATCAAATATTTTTTCAGTGTTTTTGTATAACATTGAGTAGTTTACCTTATTTCATATGCATAACAGTAGTTCTATGCCCATTCCATTATATATATATATATTTCATTTCAATACATGAACCTTTCATGACAATATTTTTTTTATTGTTAAAGGTAACATTCTGGTTATGAGTATTAGTTGTAAAAACTAGATTTAAAAAGCATTATATTTCTATTTTTAAGCATTTCTAATTGATACAATAGCAAAAAAATTGCTAAGAAAAGATCTTTTTAGTACATTGGCAATTAATTAGTCATAATTTTTTTTTTTTATAAATGAAAATTCATAGGTGTAACTGTAAATTAAAAATTATACAAGTTGTATCCATCACTAAGATCTCAGTTTAATATTTTTAATCAAGATATATTAGAAAATATTGACTTACTGGATTTTTTTTTGAAAGTTTATTTTATGTATATAAATAAGAATTCTTGCTCATTACATACAATTTAAAGACATTCCAGATTTCAAAGCAATTCATGTACTGAAATTTGCATGTTTTCATATTTCAAACCATGATTTTTTTAAACAAATGATTTTGTATATTTCTAGTCATTATAAATGCTTTTTGTTAAACCCAATGATAATTTTGAAAATAAGGGTTGGAACAAAAAAAAAATCTGACTTTTTCTCAATAAATTTCTACTTTATATTGTAGGAAACTATACATAGGGAAATTCCATTGGAGACTGTAAAATTATCTATAAAGAAAAATGTTTCGGATGGGATAAACAAAGCTCTAGCTGAATCTCAACAATTCAGGATATATTCAGATTTATGGTCAAAAGATGTTGATGAAGTTCTGACAGATTTTGTTCTTCATGGACCAATGCCGGATATTGATGATGAGTTTGAGGAAGAAATTGTTTTAGAACTGAAACCACCAACTGAAGAGGAATTTAGAACTGAAGTAAAATTTCCCCCATAAATTAACTTCCAACTATTTTTTTTAAATCAATCTTAAAAGTCCTAGTTTTAAAATCAATCCTTAAAGAGGATGGGGAGAACATTCATGTAAACTAAAAAAAAAAAAGTTTTTAGATAGGACCAGTAATGAAGGGATGGGTGGGGTGGAAGCTCATTACTAAAAAATGAAGGGGTACTTATAAAACAACTTCATCTTCCAGACATGTGCTAACAACCTGTGTTTTTAAATGAATTTTCATAGTTTATTCACCCAGTCTATTAATTTTTTTTCCAAATAAACTACTTTTACTAAGGAAATAGAGAGTACAGAATTTTTCTGGAAAATGACTAACTTTAAAGTATAATTTCGTTCTTAAAAAAAATAATCATTTATTTAAAAAAATGAATCAACCTTCAGAAACCTACTAAATCCATACCTTAGTCATCTGACTCTTCCCTATAATTTATTTTTTTTCAAAGCCAACAATGATCTTACATCATAAAAGGAAGTGTGTATGACTTAAAAAAGTGAAAGTTCTCTTTATATAAGACACTTCCTGTGTCTTATATAATGTTTTTAAAATATAAAAAAAGCATCTTATATACTGGAAAATATGATAGTTTTTGAATAGCTCTATAGACTGTATTTTTACTTTAATAGAATTAATTAATCAGAAGCTGAAAGATGTGACTAGAGAATAAGAGCTAATTACCAAATTATGCTAGTTAAACAATCTACATATTGATACTCCTTAAAATATTTTTTTCTTTCCCAATTGAATATTTTTCATTTCGCTCTTTTTTTTTCATAGATTCCACTAAAAACAATTTTTTTTTGTGAGGCTTATTAACAATTTAAAAAATATTACAGATTGCTCAATTTGATCAGCTGCAAAAACAATTGGATGACATACCACCAGTGATTGAAATTGAATCTTGGCTCATTCTGGATGTCACTGCTTTTAAAGAAACATTATTGACTCTAATTCAAAAATGGTCCACTTCTTATAAGAAGAAATTAATTGAACTTAAAAGGCTTGGAAAACTTAGAAAGATTGAAGAAGATGGGTAATTTTTTTAAAATTGTTATATAAATTAAATGCATGTTTGATACTTATAAAAATAGAATTTAGAATTTTAAACCATGCTAAATAATGAAACACTTTTGGTTACGAATAATCAGTTCAGAGTTGTAAAGACCTAAATAATTTCATAAATTTTTAATCATTCTTATTTAAGTTTAAAATGTGAAAATATTAGTTTTTAGTTATTTCATTCTTATCAATTTTTTTTCTAGGGATTTGTGAATACCTGCTGGATAAAGGCAAAAGAAATAGTAAATTATCAGCGATTTTTTTTAACATTAGTATATATTTTGAAATGTCGAGCCCCTTTTTGAATATGTCATTAAATTACACTACAATACTGTTTAATGTAATATGCTTCTTATATGGAACTCAATTTGTAAGTAAATTTCTATACACAATATTTAAGGCAAAATATTCACTCGTTTATTGCTAGCAAAGAGTACAAAATGTTTTATCAATAAAAAATGTATTTTTGACTTGCAAATACATCATGAGCATATTTCAAAATGCACATGGTACATTTTTATGAAACATAGCACTTAGTGCAATCAATAAAATTGCCATTGCACAGATTAAATGCTAATTACAATTTAACAAAGAGAAAGAAAACAAAGAAACTACACAAACAGTTCCATTCACAAATTTGATTGCAAATGCAATACAGAGTACAGTGTGAAAAGTATAAAAATATTCAGCTTTTTCAACAGTTGATAAAGGCCTCATATGACACTTAAAATAAGCACAACACACAATTAAATCTTTATGGATTTAAATTTAAGCAATAGAGATTGAAACCAATCCCATATAGGTATTTAAGTTTCAAGATACAACTTAAATCTAAGGCACATTTGAAAATTAGTCAACAACGCTGATAATTGATTCCATGCATTTAGTAAGCAATAGTACCTCAAACTTGTTCTTTGCAATGTGAAAGGAGGTGCTAGTATTAAGTTAATCAAAATTTGATAATGCAACTCCTGAGAATTTCAAAAGTAGCTTTTGATTTCAGCATATGTAAACATGATAGAAAAACTTTTGATTTGTGTATATATATAATATTTTTAGGTTCGACTATACACTTATATACTATACGACATACAGTTGCAACAATCTGTATTGTTTCTAATAACAAAAACATGATCTGTAAAAAGAATCTTTTAAATCTGTACAAAAAGAGAAATAGTATTTCATTCATTCCCAATCTTTCTTAAGTTCAAAACACCATTCCCATTTGAGATGTTCATTCTTATCATCATCTGTAAAAAGAGATTTCACTGTATAAGTTCCTCTAGTTAACATACCACTTGGCATTTCATCGACAGGAGTTGAATATGATTGCATTTCTAATTTTGGTGCATAACTTCCTACCATATGAGTAAGCTTTTCATCTAAAAAGAGAGAGGGGAAAAAAAAATTATCACAATATGAATATTTAAATTTACTTTTAATATGTTTCAAAGAATTGCTTTTATTCATTTGCTTTAAAATTCATATATATATGCTTAGGCATAATAAGTCTCATTATGCAGTGCCCACCTCTGTTTTTGAAGCCTTTAGGCCTATGTTTCTACTAGCTAGCATCCAGGCTGAGTGACTAGTCCTAGTTAACCTCACACTCATTTAACGACCCTGAAGGGCTGAGTTTGACCCATGACTATTTACCCAAGTCGAAAACAGTAGGAACTGTACTGGGGTCAGCAGTGTTTGCATACTAACCACTATATATAATTGTAGCCTATATATATAAAAAACTATTTGAAAGTTAAGCATATTTCTAATAGTTGGAAACTTCTTTACATACAATCAGAATAGTAAAAAAACTCATTGCAACCACTTGATGGTCTACAAAAAGGAAGATAATGGAAATAAAAGGATGTTCCTGTCATTTTTGCTCACCCCCCCATTTTACTTACTTAGAACATCATTACAAAATTACGAATTAAAAAATATCAATAATTACAAGTACCTACTTAGAAGTTAGTATAATTATCAATAAAAATAATAATTACAATGAAAATGAAAAAATATTTTCTATACATTATATCAAGACTTACGCTGAATTCCATGACGCAAAACTTTTTGAATGTATTTGAGACCAGTCACAATTTCTCTTTGGACATAAAAATCAATTCTAATACGATACTGAATACCTTCTTTTACGACAAAAGTCTTTTTCTTCAGCTCTTGTAGATCACCTACAGAAGAGAAGAAAAATATGAATTTTCACCCATCTTCTTACTGACATTTCAATTTTTATTTTTAGTAATAATACTTTGAAATTATATAACAGTTTGATGTCTGACAATAGACTAAGCAACCTTCATTGTATGTATCAATTAGGCTCTTGAAATACCTAATTTGGACAAATATTTTTTAGAAAAGTTCTCTAATGGTGGTTTGCTGGTGTGCTACATTAGTGCTGTTTGAGCTGTATCTACTTCACAACTGGCAGATTTGAGCTATGGTCTTGAAAACCAAGTTAAAAAAAAGGAGTCTAATAGGCCAATTACTAGAAACTTGTTTTATTCTATCTTTACTAGTTTTAACTCACTGGAGAGGTTCTGAAACACATATCCCTCCTAGGAAGGAAAGTATTGTTTTCTAATTAAGGGACTTTCTGAATGATATTTAGAGAATATTGTTTTTACAGTCATTAAGACAATTGATATAAATAATCCTGCTGTATTGAGTGCAATTTGGAATGTTTCAATGACATCACACACACTTTCGGTCTCTAGTAGAAATAACAGGTCATGATTTATGAGAGAAATGTCTTTGCTAAGACTCTGAGGAAATTTTTTGAATATATTCAATCAATAGAGCACAGTTAGGATGTGGTGCCATCTAATTTTTTAATTCAGGGTTATTACTTGGGCAGCTAATATTTTGGGCAGATTAAACTACATGTTGACCGATATACGCTCTTGACAGCTGAGTTAGAAAGGAAATCCTATCTCAGCCAGTTAGTCATCTTCAATTCTTGTCACACCAAGCTCGTGCATGAAGTCACAACAGCTGCATACTATTTAACTTGGTCTAATGCTGCCTTTCTGGACACTTCCTCAATTTGATCAGCCAAATGAATTTCTCTTTTCCATAGCCATATGTGGATTAAGAGCTCTCATTTCTGCCTCGCTATTTTCGATTTGTGGGAGAGGAACTGATGCTGTTTGAAAGATATTCATAAAAACTGTTTATATTGTACTCAAATTCATTAATTTGTTTTAATGCTTATTTAAAAATTAACATTTTTTTCTTTCTTTTTTTACTTCCAATATAATTTGGGAAAATACAATTTTTACATTTAATTTTACTTAGATACTATTAAATTGTATCTTGCTGTTAATAATAATTTAATAGTTGAATTATTATTAATAACAAATTTAATTTCATAGATAATTTTTCCTTTTAATTTCAAAAGTATTTTAATTTTTCATACTTATCACCCCTCCCCATCGCATCTTGAATCCTCAGATAGATCACATACTATATTTTAGAATATTTGCATATCCATGATTAAATCTGTTACAAAAATGGAGACCCTCAGTGTAAAAAGTTTTTCCCATTAAAAAACAGCAAGCATCATTTCAGAATTATCAATTAAGTTCACCATGAGGCTACATTATTATCTAATTAAATATATATGAGCTCAAGAAAATTACACAAAAATTTATAACAGATGCAGATTTTCTACATTATAATATGAATCCCCAAATCTATAATTTAAAATTATTATTATTGGTTGATAGTTTATGTCACATTTAGAAATAACACTGGGGCTATTGGTAGTGTGAACATTGTAATTTTAAACCTTCTAAAGTGACTAGTACAATACCTGTGAACTAGTACCCTTAACTTCTACATCATATATAATGTGCTCAAAACTTCTTTTTGACTTCCAATACAATTTAATTACCAAACAGATTTTCACATTAAACTAATTCTCATCTAATTTTTAGTTTGTTAAATGAGAGAAAAATACAACTCTATTTTTCATGATTAATATTTTATTCTAATGAATGGATGTATTCAAATTTTAAATCATTTCATTTTTAAAAATAATAGTCCTTGAAGTACATTGTACTTTTATCTAATATCCATTTACAATTTTTTTACACTCTTTTATTCTGTGCATTAATATTTTAATTATCAAAAGTTTGCCTTTTATAATTTATATTTTTGACACCACAATACTTCGTCTTGATTATTGTATTTTAACTATGTTGTGCTTATTGAGATTTTTTTAAAAAATGACATTGGTTTAATTACCTTTAGAGGAGAAGAAATACTAGTCACTCATATTCTACCAAATTAAAGCTCATTTTTTTAAAAGTTAATTATCTTGAATCAATAAGAACTTTAAAATATCTCAGTATAGAAAAAAACCTTCATATAAGAGAAGTGGCAATACAAGTATATATATATATATATCCTTAAAAACTTGTCTATTTAACAGCTCTAGTTTCTATGATATATTAAATGTTACTTATTTCTCATAGGATTCAATAGTGTTATAAAGCTCTTATTTTCAACACTACAGGAAATAAATCATTAAAGATGATTACCTGTCAGATCTAAGACTACATCAGGACGTCCTTCTACTACCAAAGCTAATCTTTTTACCAGAACTCTACTTGGATTATCTGGTTCTAAAAAAATACATTTTTGAAAATTAATATAAACAGAAATTGCTAGCTAAATTATCAAAATTTGATAAATTAGTTTAAAAAACTAAGAATGTACTAAAGGCAAGAATTCATTCCAAGTCTAGAAAAAGTTTAACACAAAATCAAAATTAAATACTTGATAATCACTTCATCCTTCCATTATTTTTCATGTTAATTTCCCAGCTAATTGGAGGTGAAAAATATAATGAAAAAGTTATACAAGTCTGTCAAATAAAAATTACTTAATAAAAAAAAATCTTTATCATAGTTCTTTAATATGAGAAATATTCAACACTTACACAGAAGTTAATAAAAGTATTCCACATTTTAGAGTAATCAACTAGCAGTGACATAATTTTGTTACTATGGAGACAAAACAATGAGTAATACTTTGGGGATTAGATGAGATCATTTTCAGACTGGTCTTTTAAATGAGTCAGACAATTATCATTATAGAACACAATGGCTCTTCTTCTTGCATAAATGTAAACCCAAAAAAATTTTAGTTTTTAAATTCATTAATGAAACTGTGAACATTTTTTAAAACCCTACTTAAAAAATAAATTTTAACAAATGCCTCATAATTAAAAATCAAGACCCAAAGAATCAGCAGAAAGAGTAGGATTTTAAAGTAACAAGTTTTTCTCAGAAAAATAACTTTTAAGTAGACATCCCCACTAAAGTTTTAGCACGTACCTACAATAACAGCTTCTTTCAAGGCTTGACCAAGCAAAGCTTCTTTATATTTTTGTAGACTGGCATCATTCTGATCAGCTTCAACTATTTCTTTTAATGTTTTTTCAGGAGGTGGTTTGTAATTAACATCTTCATCATCATGGATTTCAGGAACTTTATCTCCATCAGACATTTTGCTACAAAAGATTTTTATGATTTTTAAGATAAATTTATTAAAATAAAAAGGAATAAGAATAAATGGAACAGTTTTAATATTAGCACACAATACCTTAAAACTAGAAAAAACACTTTTTAAAATAAAATATTACACAAGAGAAAAATCTGAAATTCCAATTTTATAGAAGCCATTAATAGTAGGTATTATAACAGTATTTTTCAAGGACAGATGCTAGAGATATAATAGCTTTTTATATTTCAAACCATACAGATTTGTATGGTTATGAAAAAATTTCTAATTTGGAGCTTTGACTTTTAGATTTGAGAAACTAAAATTCTATATAATATTTTAAGAATTCTTTAAGCCTTTCTTCTTGTTTTTGCCTTAAGCTTAACAGTCAAAAATGTAAAAGGTTGCCTTTACATAAAATCAAGCAGCAAGACACAATCTCAAACATTCTTAGACAGAAATATGCCCTTGTATTCAAGTTTATTAATTACACAGCATCTTTACATGTAAAAACAAGTTTGGCATTATAATATGGGAGACAATATTGCATTTTACTTCCTCAAAACTGAATTGATTCTGTCAGAATAGAAAATTAATATTGGAGCAGTTTACTACTTGAAAAAGAATTCAAATTTGACTTATTCTTTAGTACAAGTATCTAATTTATAAATTATAGATCCCTGAACACAAATATCACCTTTAAAATTCTCCCCTGCCTCAGAGTTTTGAGCAATTTCACAGATTACATTTTACATATAGTACAATGGAATGTAATTATGAAATAGAAAATAAAAAATGAGGAAAAGAGAGATAAAATAGATACTGTTGTTCTTCATAACCTGATTAGGATTTTAAAACTGTCATTACTTTGATGCAATCTAGATGCTGAAATGTTACCATCTGATTGCATCAGAGTTATCTTTTAGGGCACTAGTTGGGAAACTAGTCACCCAAAAGAGCCAAATATAAACAATACAAAATCGAAGTTTATTCAAAGAAACCATTTTTTTTTAAAACTTAAGCTTTGCAGTAGTAGACATTTTTATGGAAATAATTAGGATTTAAAGTATACTCTCGAGCTTGCCTTTACTAAGTATGTCTTAGTTTAACTAACAGTACATTAAATAATTCGAAAAGGTAGGCCCGGCGAATGCAACAAAAGTGGAAAAAAAAAATGATCAGAGAAAGGTATAAATATAAAAAAAAAGCTCCTTACTGAAAATCATGTATCATATGCCTTATTCGAAAGGGTTGCCACGGCTAAAGCCACCGCAGAGGAGAGAAAGCATGGTAACCACAATTGGCAAAATATCGCCAAACAATTCCTGTAGCCAACGGGTGGTTACGCTAAACTGCATTTCAACCATCCCCCCCCAGCCACTGTCGCCTGACCAAGTGAGTGACTGTGGATTTTAATGGTGCAAGAGCCAAAGCAGGCTATGCTGTGCCAAACACTTGTTAAATTCAATCAGAGTAAAAAAATTTAAAAATAAGAATTAAACACAAGGTGAAAAATAAGAAAAAGTTAAAACATCAAATTCGGTGTAAAAGGCCAATATGTTTTAAAAAAGAAAATTGGTTATGGTGAGGTTTTTCCCACACCAAGTCAGATAATATCATCTGACCGAATGAATAATGGTAAAACAATAAATTCAGAAAAAACATTTAGTTCTTATGCTGCTTTGCCTGTCAAATTGCTGCTCGCCAAAAAGTATTTTTACTACAAATAGTTAATATACATTTCAGCGCACAGCAATTTGAAAGAGATAATGACACACATGTTCGAGAGCGACTATCCATGCTATTGTTGCTTTCTAAAAAAGTGCCTCTTTTCTGTAGGCTTGCATTTCAAAAATGTTCACTCATTTCTTACAAGGCAAGTAAAGAAATATTCCATGCATGCACTTAACATTTCATGGAAGAGCTGCAGCCAAGGGGTCAAAGAGCTACAAATTGCAGATCACTGTTTTTGAGGATACAGTACGATTATCAACACTTCATGATTGCTAAAAAGAACTGTCATTGTTTTTCAGCAATGACAACTTAGTATTTTACATTAAAGTTGAAGATTTGATGCTGAAACTGAATATTCAGTACAAAGTAGATGATTGGAGAATATTTGCAGATGCCTAAAAAATAATTATGAATCTGCAATATTATACAATAAAGAAATATCATCAATCTCTGCACCCCTAGGTAAAGAAAGTTATTCCACATATTGACACGCTCTGTATTTCATAAATTATAATCAACGTAAGTGGTTAGTTATTTGATTATCAAAATGATTTGATACTTGAAAGTAAAGGTTTATATAGCACAAGAGTGAAATCTGTCCCTGCTATGCCAAACAATGTGCATTTAGATGTAGGTGGTCGACAAATTGGTAGGGTATCCCAGGCACTTCACATGTGTTTATCAAATATAAACCTCAGGATCATGATTTCCATATTTACCGAAAGGCAAGCCCTTAGAGGAAGGAGGATTTCAGAATTATACAAATTATGCTCTGTCTTCAAGGAGGGGACACAAAATACTCCTAGTATATATGTCAGTGGGATAGCCACATGAGGCAAGCCTATAACATTCTAACAGTATTGTTCCGCCCTCATCCTACACAAAACATGGATTTATGAAGGCATTGACAAAAATAAAAGAGGTATTAAAAGGTCTAAAGTTATACAAACTTTTGCAGACAAATTGTTTGAATTCAATCTCAATCTTGATGAGCTACATGCCTGCAATTGTTTCTAGTATGATAATACACATTTTTTGGGGCTAGGTTTATGTTGAAAATCACAAAGACCTAGAACTTATATTTACCTACAAGAAAACTCACTAAAACAACTCATTAAAAATGTACTTCCTGCATTTACATATTTATGCCTTCCAAGCAAGCATAAAAAAAAAAAAAAAAAAAAAAAAAAAAAAAAAAAAAAAAAGAAAGTGATTCCATCAGGACATTCTTGTAATAGAGCAGCATTACAAAGGAAAGTGATCAGTTTCAACACTAGCATATTTCTACTACATGATCCTCAGAGATGCTCCGGATGTACCCCCCACAAGTGACAGGCAAAAAGGCAACAAATATAAAAAGGATATTTTATAATCTGTTATCCATATTGTTTTCCCACAACATATGTAAAATCGTTCTTTGGCAACAGATCTTTTCGCTCAGTGAAACTTTCCACTGATGAATAGTGTAACATACACTTTTATGATGTAATTATCAAGATTTATGTATACAATCCAGACAAAATTATGTAAATACAAGAAAAGAAAAATAGAAGAATGTCAAGTGAAGAGGTTGAAAATAGAGAAAGATTACTAGATCAGGTAACCTATGTTTATCAAAGGTAGCAAACCCAAAGGAAGGAAGGAAATATTTCGACATTTGTTTTAATAAAGCCTATGAGAGGAAAATTGAAAGATTTCATGTTATTCTATCTTTTATTACAAAGAGAGATGTATGAAAGAACACACTCGCACACAATTAGTCCAGTAAGGAAAAAAAAATTAACATAAAAAATAAACTGGGAAATTTTTAAGTCCAAGATTCATAATTTGAATTTTACATGATTTTAGATTATGTCAAAGAAGTTCGAAACTTTTTACAATAAACAAACCAAAATTTGATTAGTTGTAAGATTTATAATGTCACCACATACATTTTAATTCTAAGTAAAATGTTTTAGTAAAAATAGAAGTGAAAAACAAGCTACTTTTTTTCCTAGATGATTATTGAAGCAAATACTTATAACTATCTAATCTAAGAGCTTTTAGCAATTTTTTTTTTATCAGTAAGAATATAATTTTACTCGATGAAGGACAAAACTTTAAATTGCCAATTTATGAGACACTTTTTTGCATCTCCCTGTTAAAATAACCTACCTTGAGTTCTGCTTTAAAAATATGCAATGCAAGGTACATGGCAGATATAGCATACAACTTTCCTTTATTGCTATATGCAACTTTTTTTATGAAGTGATAATTGTACCAATAACTTACCATCTCAACCTAACATAGAATTCAGATGTAATAAAATTAAAGAAATCGATATAAGCTTGTATAAAAATGTTTAGCATCAAGTCAAAGGCACAAGAAAAAGAATACACCAAAATATATTATTTAGCACAAAAAAATGCATGGTACACTCACTCTTCAATGAAAAAATACCAAACTATTTCACAGCAATTACTCATAAAATCAAAGAACATTTCTACGAGAGGGACAATAAAAATGCGATATGAATGATAAAACCAACACATTAAGTTTTAATCAATGAGATTTTGCTGCTTATAAAAAATATCTAAAAAGGAAAGAGAATCATGTATCAAATAATTTATTACATCCATAATAATTGTCAAAAAATACAACTTGGAAATTTTGGAGATTTAAAAAATAGGTTGCCAAATTATCTTATGGTTTGACAAAGAAATACTGTAAGGACTTGCAAAAATGGTGTTTGCCAGAATTAAACTGTTCAAACTGTAAAATATTCGAATTTGACATGCACACTATACTTCATTTTAATCCTACACAGGATGATAGTCTATTGACTCTAGCTTTAATGACTTGAAGGATAAGAGAGACCTAGTGCATTTTTATACACATGGAAAAGTAAGGAAATTGGAGTCTATGATCAATGAAATAAAGATTCACACTAATAAAATATATGGCAAAGATATTAAATAGAAAAAATTCTTTCAAAGTAAATATAATTGAATTTTTATATAAATTAAGTTGCTTCAGTTATAAACTTTAATAAGTATCACACCTTTTTTTTTTAAAAATAACCGATTGTTCATTATTATATATTTAAGAAAACATGACACTAGTACAACTTAATATTGATAATTTATGTTCCTATTACTCAATATTTAATCAGTATTGAAGCATTTTTATAAATAGATTATTTTGTCTTAAGCATTTACTGAGAATCTGTGGATGAGTACGATTGCAATTATTCAAAACAAGGGATGAGTGCAATAACCTGGCAATGGATTCTGGAGGAATTTCAAAAAATCAACATTCTTCAACTAATAATAAAAAAAATTACCAGTTTATAAATATTTCACATTTTCTAAAATTGAATCAACTTTCAATTCTGTTAGAGAAATATTAGTACTAGGGATTCAATAATCGTAAGTCAATTTAATACCTGTATCAACAACCATGTAAAATAGTTTTAAATATCGCGCAATTACATATCGAAATGAATATTTCAAATTAATGTAAATTTACATATCCCCTTCTAAACTATAATAGACACCGCATTAAGACAAAAGGCGTTCACGACAGTTGAAGAAATATGCAGCATTTCAAAACAAGTTTAAAGGCCGACGATTTAAGTAACACTTTTACCAAATGAAAAGCACTTTCAATCACACTCCTCACAGCCAAGAGAACACTCAAGCCATACAACTACAGAAGAAGGTGCGTTTAGTTTCAACTTCTTATAGAAATTTGCAGTAGGCTTAACTAAGATCAAAATATACTTCACTTTAATGAAATAACTTGATATTATATTAATTATCGATATTGTATTAAATATGTTATATGCAATCAATACATACCAATCACTGGTGAAAAATATATCCAAATAAAGAAGAAATAACTGAAGATAAGGAGCTTCCGGCGAATGTTTCCACTCACTAACGGTTAAAATGAAGATAGATGTCAGTGTCAACAACTGTTAAGCCCATAGATAATCAAATAGTGCCGTGTGCAGTAAGCTTAAGAAAATAGATATTTATAAATATTATAAAAAAGTATTTTCATTTCATTTTGGAATGTTAATTAATTTATTTTTGAAATAATGTTTTAAAATGATTATTAATGAATAAGATTTCTTTCCTTCAAAATTTTTTTTAATTTTAAGTGGAAATTCAGTTTCAGATTTGGCAACAAATAGTTGTGGCTATAAATATGAATAGGAGAAAAAAAAATTAGCAGACGCTAATATTTTAGATAAAACTCCCCTTAAAAGCCTCTTGACAACCTAGAATTTTTGAACTGTAGTGATTTTGAACGCTGTCAGATTGGGATAAGTGTGAAAAAGTCATTAAGCTTTGTACTTCAAAAAATATAGGAAATAAAATGTTTAAAACCAATTTTTTCTTTTCTTTTTGGAAGAAACAATATAATAATTCACTGACCAGATTTGTTTGTTCTGCTTCAGAAAGAAAACGGATATGTATAATAGGCAGCGGTCCAGCAGGATTTTACACTGCTCAACATTTACTTAAAGTACTTTTAATAATTTGAGAGTTTAAATCAATTCCAAAATAAAATACTTATATGTTCCTTTTCATCTAATCAGTGTACCTGCAATTATATCATATTAATCGGGTTTTTTTTTTTTTAATTACTATGCATTTTTTAGGAAGATGCGATAGAAGTTGACATTTTTGATAAACTTCCTGTACCTTTTGGTCTAATAAGGTATGGTGTTGCACCAGATCATCCGGAAATCAAGGTATTCAAATTTTTTTCACTTTTAAAGTTTCTAATTACCCACTTAAGAAATGGGAAAAGTTATTTCAAGTTTTGCATTTTTTGTGATATTGCGAATTTTTTTTTGAGAGGCTTGAATTTATATTTCTTGTATTGAATATTTGAAATTCTATCTTAAATCCATATAATAATCCAAACTGATTTTATTCATAACGTGAGAATTTATATTTCTATACGTACTCGTACTTTTTTTTTCTTCTTTTAGTGATAAGTGTCTATTTTGAATGCATGTTGTAAATGTTTGAGTAAATAATTGCATAATTGGATAATACTTTTCTATTTGAGTACCGCCAGATAATGTGAATTGTAAATGTTGCCTCTTTAAATATAGTTTAAATAATTATGCATATGATCTGGTCAAAAATTGTTTTTTGTGAAAAAATTCATAAATATTAAAGAAAATGTAGGAGAATTTTGTCTTAATAAATGTATTTTCGATTATGTTAAAGTGGTATCATTTAGAATTGAGGTAGAGATCAAAAGGCTAATTAGAAAAGAATGCTAAAAAAAATATGCATCAAGATGAGTCATGATATTTTGGTTGATTGGCAGTCTTTGGTGCATTTGCTATTATTCTTACTGACAGTGTTTCTATTGAAATTGTATCATAAATAATTAAGAATTGAAAGTCATTCATATTCCATTTAAAATGTTAGTTGTCTAATTTGAACATGTTTTGGCTGTTTGTTTGCTAATGATCATCCATTAGTGCATAAAAGAAAATTGGAGAGGTATTCTAATTTTATGTCGCAAAGTAATAAAATAGGGTACTTATCTATTATAACGGCACTTGATGATTAGTCATCAAGTAACTAAGAAATATCACCAAGAGTAGGTTGTATCATAAGATAGGCTTCACGAGTTTAGTGACGACTTGGCGTAATCCTAATTTGACGGACGCTGCTATAACAAACAAGTATCTAAAACAGCTTTAGATAAGCCTCTGAAAAGTATTAGTAAATGTAAAAACTAATATATTACTTCAGTTTACATTTGTGCATATACATATCTTTTTGGAACTGATCTAGATTTTCATTATCTATTTATAGTGTTATAACTAATGAAATAAAATTAGAAAATTTTGTTTCTTAGTAATGTATAGTTTCAAGTGGGACTCTTAAAGTCCAAAGTTTCTTTGTCTTTGCATATGAATAACTAGTAAAAGTACGAATTAAATTTAGGAAGAACTTGAAACATTTGGGAAGTGAGACTTGGATTGAAATTTTGTTTCTAGTCTGTTATATAATTCTAGTACAATATTAAACTGAAAGTTTATTTTTATGCAATGAATCAACATGAAGAGTATATATTTCTTTATTCTGTTGTAAGGTTTATTACTTTTAAAGAGTTATTGGAATCTATTATAGGATATATATTAAGAGCTATATATAAGTAGAATATTATATAAGCTGAGATAGAGTACTTTATACATAGTAAATATTTAGCCTTCTTTAAAATAAGAATGGGGAGGGGGATTTCAAATGTTGTATTTTATGCAAGGTTTTGCTTGCTCAGTGGAATTGGCTTTTTCATCTTTTTCCACCCTTCTAATACAACTTTATTAAAGATCAAACAGTGTTCCCTTCTGGAGGTTTACCTTCTTTATACAATAAACAGGAATTGTGACCTTGAGGTATTCTAGTATTTTTTTTTCTTTTTCGAGAGAAATACTGTCTTTTTGTAAACAGTTTTTCTAATTTCAGATTATGAATGCATATTGTTTGGCACAGATTTGGCCCTAGCATTATGCAATATAACTGTTGCTCTTTCTGGCAGGGCTGATGTGCATTAAATCTATTGGTGTTTAAAGGTATCTCTTGTGGGTAATTGGTTTTTAAAGGTATTTCATAGGGTTGGGGGGGCTTCCTTATGAAAATTTTGATTACTAGGAGAATTTTTTAGTTTATTTCAAATTTATCTCTACAATGAATCAAGTTAATGTAGTATACCTTAGTCTATATTATATAAAGGTCTAGATATTTACATAGGAGATAAGATTTAAGGATCAATACTTTTGTACCATAGAGAAAGATTAAAGAGCCAGGGTAGCAAAATTTTTTATATGAAAGTAATTTAGATTTTAAATGAAAAGGTAAGTTATGTTAAATACAAAAGTTTTCATTATTTAATTGCTGAATTCATCCATCATTATATATGCGTGTGAATTGTATAAACACAAAATACCATTTACGACATCCAGTATCTGCTATATAGAAATGATGAAGTATTGGTTATGGATGATAAAGCTTCCGTATATATGTCATGTAATTTAGTAATTTTAAGTATTACTCTTTAAAAGGTAAAATATTACAAGGTTAATGATATATAGGTTATTGATAGAAATCTTTTAATTTTGTCAAATGTTATATATTGAATGATAAATATTACTACTTTTTATATCTAATTGGGCCTTAGGGTCTGTGACATGATACCATATAAATAAAAGTACCATGCTTTTAAAATTTTAATTGTTAACATTTAAATTTAAATGTTAAATTATTTTATTGTTAAACATTTGTTATAAAATTTTCTCATTCTGATTGTTTCATAAAATATATAAATTGAATATGACTTCTTAATCTTTAAATAATGAATCAATATTTAAGTTTATTTATACATGCATTTTTAAAATTTATAAACTAATTTTAAAATGGTTTTCTTAAATTGCATAATTTACAGTAAGCTAAGTTTTTTTAAGTAAAGTGTATAATTTACTGTTTTTTTTTTTTTTTTTTCCCAAGATCATTGTTTTAATAGAAAAATTTTTAAAAGTAAAAAATATTAATGCATATTTTAATTTGGTATTAATTTTTTTTTTCTTAATGATTTATTTTCATCGAGTTTAAAGTTGCTTATCCACATTAAATTTTTATTGTTTAATACATAACATATTTCTCTTGTATATAAAACTTCTTTTATGTATATGCATTTGAGATTATATTAATGTTTCTTAATGCTTAAAAATAGATTACTATTATTTACAGAATGTCACAAAACTATTCACCAACATAGGAATGCATGAAAGATGTAACTTTTATGGAAATGTAAATGTGGGAAAAGATGTTATGATATCCGATCTCTTACAATCTTATCATGCTGTTGTTTTAGTAAGTATAGTGATAAACTACCTTTAAATTTAATCCCTCCGAATTCATATTTTCTACACTAATAAATATTTTATATTTCTTGAAATGGATGAGTTTATTTATTTTTTTAATTAGCTTAATCTTGCATAAATATTGAAGTATTTGTTACAAGAATTTTGTGACAAATTCTTATCTTGTCCAGTGTTCTTATTTTTAAGACTTCATTTAAAAAAAAAAAAATGTTTGGTAAAAAAACTTGTTTCTCACTGCAGTTAAGTAACATGATAAAATAATTTATTAATATTATGTTTATTTAAGATTTTATCATAATGAAATTTTTTATGAGAGTATGGATTGTACATAAAATTAAATATAAAGTCTTATTAAATTTTAATTTCAAAGTTACAAATTGGCTGTAGTGCCATAAATATACAAACACTCACTCATTCAAAGTTCAGAAGGCGGGTGTTTTCAAAATCTATGTAAAATGTAATTGCTTACTTTTGATTTGATTTAAAAAAATGAGAAGTTAAATATAAAAAGAATTTTTAACACTATAATGAAATGTGAATTTTAACGAGAAATAGTAGCAAACTATTATTTTTCTGTAAACTAAATCTTAGCATGCTCTTCAAAATAGTAAGGACGTAATTTGATTTTATATTAAATTGAAAATTTAGTAATTGAATAAGAAAGTGGAAGGGGGGGTTAAAAAATGTGTAAAACAAAAGTTTTGATACTAAATATTTTGAAAGGAATGCAACATAATTTGTTAATTGATATATTCATTTTAAATAAGGGAAATTTGGTCACTAATTTCATATCAAACTTTTGAATGATTATGTAAAAATAATGCATCATTATCTTTATTATAATATATCCAAATTACATTGTGGGAAGTAAATTATAATTGGACATTATAATGAAATCAGTCTTGTGAATGATTCAGAAAAAATTAACTTCATATAGTAGAAATAAAATTATCAATTGTCATTGTGTGTAGTAATAAATGATCATTAAAGTAATATAATTTTGAGTAACAGAAGATGAAAGGCAGGTAGATTAAATGAGCCAATAGACAAATGGATTTGAACTAGTCTTTGCAAGGTAGTAAAATTTTCAAAATCAGTTTGCAATGTACCTTGGTGTACTGTATTGTTTTATTGAAAACTAGCAATTGTTGAAATCGCAGATGTGTAAAAGCTTTCTCTAATAAAATGAGCTGTATCTTTTAAAGAAGCATGCCTAGATACATAAAGAAACATCGAAAAACTCTACTTTTGAAACTTGCTAGTAGGTATCCTGCTATGGTTGTTGGAGCTTGGTGATTATGCTCTTGCTGAAATGTAATTG
This sequence comes from Nephila pilipes, assembly GCA_019974015.1. Classification (NCBI taxonomy): domain Eukaryota; kingdom Metazoa; phylum Arthropoda; class Arachnida; order Araneae; family Nephilidae; genus Nephila; species Nephila pilipes. The sequence goes on along the minus strand of BMAW01027065.1, from coordinate 1,492,478 downwards.
GATTGATGAAATTTAACAAATTATTGTATGTACAGTAACGGATCTGAAAAGAATTTATTAGAAAGGGTCCATAAAACCACATTATTTTTGTATAACTTGCCCTCGTGCTATCTCTTTACTGGTTATCGAATTTATTTTAAAAAAATACATATTTAATACCTTATTCCTAGTTGAAAAATGTTAACATAAAAACTAAATTTGTACATTATATACATTGACTCGGTACTGACAATTTGGTTGGGATTTTCTGTTCAGATGTTTTATTTTGTTTGGGTGTGGTATTATGACGAGGGCATGCACTCGTCTCCAGAATGCCACTGTGCTTGAATCGTGTGATGTTTTACACATTCTACAAGGCATCTGCTACATGCTAGATTATCGGGGAGATTTGCATTAGTTCAAAATCTAGCTTGTTTTTTAAAATTGTATTTTGAAATGTTAAATATAAAATTTTATTTAATTATCTGTATTGATTTCATACGTACAAATTAATTCAGACTCTGTCTGTAGAAATCTAATTGTTTCTAATTTTATGTATCAATCTGGTTAACATGTATAACTTGAATGTAGGAAAACTATAAGTGGTCTGTTTTTTTTTTTTTTAAGTTAATGGCATTAATTTTAAAATATTACTTTATAATATTAAAGTAAAATATATAAATGTAGTAAATGAGTAATAATTTTTCTTGTATATTTTAGTACTGAAAATATTTAAATGGTTTTATAGTGTTTTTTTTTTCTTACTTTAAAAAAATGTGAAGTTCTTTTAATTTTGACTGGTGAAATGATCTTATATTGAAGTAAGCTTTCTCTTAAAATGAGAGCTCTTGCACCATAAAACCCTACAATCACTCTCTCTTAAAATGAGAATACATCTTGTATTTAACTCTAATATTTAAAAATTCTTTATTTAATGGATTGAAACTTTTTTCTAATATCTATACTTTTCAAATATGGAAAGCCACCATGGTAATTTAAAATTCATTTAAATTTTATTCCTTTACATGTAGTGAAAGCCAAGTTATTTTTAGTTCATAATTTGATGTTTATTATTTTAAAGTTAAATCTTGAATAATTTCTTAAAGCAGGTAACAATGACTTATATACTGAAAATGAAACATATTGAAATTTAAATATTTTAAGTTTATAAATAAAAGTTGTTTCAAATCTTAAATTAAGGACTAATAGCAAGAAACTAATTAACATTTCAAATTAAATTTAAAAATTATTCTATTAAAATGAATTTTGGCCTTTTCAATCATATTGAAAATATCAATTTTGTTTCATTATGAGAACTGTAAATGCTCTGTTTTCTCATGTATTAAACATAAGTAATGAATCTTGTGACAGGTTCAACTCTAAATAAATAAACTCCATTCTTTAAAATTTAATTTATTACCACACGATGTCTCGGAACAGCACAAGAAGACTGGTATTACAGAAAACATAAAATGTTTAGAATAGTTAAGGTAAACATTTCACTACTGTAAAACACACACGCTCAACGCAAGAGCTTCGAGGAAAACTTCACAGTTCTACTGCCTATCTACCATACTAAACGTTCCTTTTTGGTCCCAACGGATAGGATTGGCGCCAATTTTCGGAAACTCGTTTCTACCAGTCATAACTGGTTATCGCTGCATCACAGCAGTATCGAAAGTTGGCTTTGTGCTGTCATCTATCCTAGGATTCGTTAATTAGGTGATGGAAATCTTTATAATCTGTAGAAAATGATTCAATGTTATCTTTTTTTCAACTTGTATTGAAATTGTAAAAGACTTATTAAATTGAAAATTTTAATCTTAAAAATTGAGTTTTTTTTTTAATGTAGAAAATATTAATTTTATTTTTCAAAGTTTGGGAAATTTCCTCATTTACTGAATTTTGTTTTATAACCAATTAGCTTAATTACCAATTGGATTCCCCCCCCCCATCATTTTTTCCACTTCATTGTGAAAAGAAATTATTAAATGATACATTTGGGTTATCCATGAAATGTAGCAATTATTAAATGAGGACTGCAATTTTTATTAAGTGATTTCTAAAAATTTACACTAGATTTAGATGGAGATTAATATGAATACTGATCAAAGTTATATATACTAATATTTTAAGGCCAATTTTTAGAAAGAGTATATTCTATTAAATCCTAAGTAAAGAAAGTAAGATAGAATATCTTGCTTATATTTGTGATTTTAACCTATTTGTAAAAATTTATGCTTAAAGCTTTTTATATCAATATGGAATTCTGGATATTTGGTAAACTAATTTGGGTGTTAGAAATTGTGCATGGATATTGAAGTTGTATGTAAATACAAATGTGGCCACACCTTATGTTCAGATTCCTCTAAAGATTCTTTGTGTAATATAATTGGTCCAAGTATGGTTTGGAAGTAGAGTGAAATACCAGTTGCAATATCCTGGTAGCTCATTTGCATTTTAAAATTAAGATCTTATGCAAATGGTCCTTGTTGCTCTAGTGTAATTTTATCCCTACCTATTATCAAAAGTGCCATTTTAATTTTTCATGACCCCGAGGCACCCTAGTGATCTTTTCTTTCTTATAGGGTTTACTGTTTTTGGTAAACATGGGTTACGCTCTCCCAGGATACCCTAGCGATCCTTCTCTATTTTTGACCCCTCTTTCTTGTTGACCAATTTTTGTCTTTTCTTTAATTTATCCACTTCTAAACCACTTCTATCCAGTTAAATCTTGTTTGGCGCAGCATAGCCACATTGGGCTCGTACGCGAATAACATTTACATTCACTTGCTCGCCATTTTAATTTTGGTATGTCTTGTAAAGATCCCTTAACATTTTTATGTACTGGTGTTTTTAATTTTACTTTATTTTTTCGCTCTTTTTTTTTTTTAAACTATAGAAAAATTTGAACTTTTAACTATATTAAATATACTATAGGAAAACAATTTGTTTACTGCATTTATCATTATTTTTAAATTTGTTTAACATTTTTTAGCCTCGATTTATTTTATTGCATATTTTTCAGGCATATGGAGCTAGTTGTGATAAAGAAATGAACATACCTGGAGAAGTAAGTTCATATTTGTTCAACTTTTTTAATAAATCTTGGATTATTGAGTGATTAATTTGCTTTATTCCATCAGATTTTAAATATTTTGTTCGAAATTGAATTTTATTTTCTAAAAACTAAGATTCATAATTGGAATTTTTAGCTATATAAAATTCTGAAAATTAAATGAAATTTAAAATGTGAATAATTTTTTTTTTATTGGGAAACCTTGTATTTTACAAAAGTCCTAGATTTTAAACTAAACTAAAATACCTCTTTTGAAAATTTTTAGTTTTGGTAGCTAAAAGTTTTACTTTTGATGAAATTTATTCATTGGTAACTCTTTCAACCAATTTAGTTAATTTCTTTTAAAATTTGCCCTGTCATTTTGAATTTTTTTTTTATAATGCTGTTTCTTATAAAATTGGCTAGAATTACGAGTATCAATTTAGATATTATGCACTTGTGTTTTACTATTTAAGTCATGAAGTCAAAAGTGTAATATTTTTAGGTAAAATTACAAATCAAGTCATACTGAAATGTTAAATTTTTTTTTTTCATACAGTTGTGAAATTCATTTATCTTAAAAGATTTTTAATGAACAGAATGACAAGTTAAAAATAATTCTGAATTCTATATTTTCAAAATATGGGAATTTAAAAATAAATTGATATCTATTTCTGATCAAGAATCATTGCAATTGATTTAATTATTGGGAACTTGTTAAAATTTCTAAGATACATCCCACATTGACTTAATATTTAAATAAAAATGTTCTATCGTTGATATGCCTTGCATTTCTAACTTCTCCTTGGATACTGTAGATATAGACAAAGTTATGAAAATATGTAAAGTGGGGGGGGGGGTAATTTAAATTGTACTTAATCATAATTTTATTGAATAATAGAGTTTGCACTGTTATTACAGTCACTAGGTTATAGCAAACTTGTGCCTGATAATCTAGTTGAGGTGTGAATTTAAGACTTGTATTCTTTGAACTTGTCATGTAGACTATTTTAGAAATGCTGGCTATTAAATTTAATTGTGCCTTCAAGTTAAGGTGATCTTTTTACAAAAATTGAAGATTAAGACATTTATGGGGGGTGGGAGGGGGGGAATAGAAGTATGTTCACCATAATTAAAACTATTGAAACTTATTACAGTGATAGTACCTTTTTGGTTTGGTATATGCATTGACTAAAACACTAAATAAAAGGGAAATGAAATGCAATTTTGATAAAGCATATGGAATAAAGAAAATCCTATTAAAACAAATTTAGTACCATAACATATTATATTTTTTAAAATTCTTTTGCATCTTTTGAAGAATGAATTGATTTTATTAACAATTCCTTTTGTTGGATGTTTTGATAAAATTCCACGAGAATTAATTATTAAAGGTTCCTGTTTCAAATATTGAATATTTAACATTGTGGTAAACTAATTTGTTTTTGTCTTCCCAAATTAATAATTCTTTGTACTGATTATATTTTATGATTTGCCAGGATAAAATATTAAAAATCAGTACTGTACTGATATTTGGGAAAATGCTTCAAGACTTGAGTCTATTGTTGGTAAGCTATATATAAAGAGGGATACACTAGAAATCTAATGACCATGTGAATAGGTTGTAATACATTTTATTGGATAGATAACCTATTCAGATGGAATATAATTTTGTATGGTCGAGATGGTCATGGTTGGTTTTGAGCTCGAAGTCTGTGTTTCCATCAAGTTGTGTATTTGAATGCTGATGTTATTAATGATCCACTGTTATTTATGGCATTGGGATTTGAAATGATGAAATCATCTGTTAAGCTCCAAGTTCTCCCATTAGCATTATGTAAAAGTTTAGAGAAGGAGGTACAAGCTGAGGTGTCATCCTTGTCACTTGACTGAGGCTCAGAATTATGTGGTCCTTACCCCTACATTGCTTCTGTGCAGGACATCAATAAATAATTTTATAATTTTTACATTGTATTTTGAATACTTGTATAAAATCCTATCCATGCTAGTTCGTTTAATTCTACATAAACTGATTACATACATTCTGGCTAATAAAAGTCAGATTGAATCCTTTTCGTTGTTAATCCTATACAACATATTTTCATCTATGTACATGCCTTAAGTGGTGGCACAGGGTTCTCCAATGTTTTTATTACACTCTTTGGCCCAGCCCTTCATTCTTTGAACATTTATTCTGCAAAGGTTCTGATAGGTTCCAAATGTATTTTCTCAAATGTGGGGTGAAAAAACGGAAATAGTAATTAATGATAATAAATGTTAGAACTTTTTTTTATTAATGTTTCAAGAAGTTTGCATAAAACCTAATGTTCAGTGTTGCATCATTGACATATTTCAAGCAGCTAACCCCCTGCACCACTCGTAGTGCATTACAGCTGATCCGATTGCATCATTATGACAAGTAGGAAATACTACAATTTCCTACTATCCAATACTTGTGAAATACCTTATTGCTTGGCGAGTTTTCTGGTTTGATAAAAATGGTCAATGAGATTTTATGCAAGTACTGTTTATTATAACTTTTAATTATTAAGGTATCATTGTTGGTCTATAAAAGATATGATGTACTAGTTGAAAAAAGAAAAATATCTTGTAATCAAATATTTTTTGTTCAGATTGAAAATCGGGAAACAGATTTGAGTTTTCTTGTGAGGAAATATGAAAAAGTATTAACAATTATTTACTAAATGATTAACTAGTAGGTAAGCTTAGACCATATGTAACTTGATTTTTATATCTTTGAATTCTAATATCTTTGTTTTTGTTTTGGTTCTCTCCAGCATCTGTATAGGTGTTGATATTTTCACATATATTTTTAATGATTTGTGTTTAATAAATTGGTCATTAATTCATGTCGTTCTGAGTTTGTGCACAAGGCCACAAATCATTAAATTAAGTCTTAACATTGTCTTTCCGGTATGATCCCAACTTGGCCATCTAAATAAATCCCTTTCTTCTATAGTCAAAGTGCTATTAAGTCAATGTGAATAAGTTTTATTCCCACTAATATCATTAGAAAATTTCAAAATTTACAAGTGTGATAAATTTTTGCTTGTGAATATGTATAATAGGAAACAATGATGCCTCTTATTTTATTTAGAACTCTAAAAATGTATTACCAGCTCGACAGATAGTTGGATGGTATACTGGTCATCCTGATTTCATTGGTGAACAAATTGATCTAAACACTGATGTTGCTACAGTAATTGGACAGGGGAATGTTGCAATTGATGTGGCCCGAATGCTTCTTCAAGATTTGGACAAATTAAAAGTATGTTTTAGTGGCATAATTCAGTATTGTTATTTTCCCCTTTATATGAAAAAGTTGTTTACTTCCCTAGAACATAGCTATTTATATTTTAAGAAATTTTTGTATGGGAAAAATTGCTGTTTTATACTTAAATATGGACATTTTTAAAAAATTCATTTTTGGAATATGTAAATACAAATTCAGCACTTAAAAATAATTTTTATTTTCAATCTAATTTTTAAATATACTCTTTTAGAGTACTGATATTTCTGAGCATGCTTATGAAACTTTAAAGAAAAGCAGAGTAAAGAGAGTAATTATAGTTGGAAGAAGAGGACCTCTTCAAGTTTCTTTTACTATAAAAGAATTTCGGGAACTTAGTAAATTGCCTAATTGTCACATTGAAGTGCACGATTCTACTATTGCCAAATTATTTGATTCTGCCCATGGTATGGTAAATTTATTTGAAAATATATGTATTTCTATAAAGTACTATGATTACTGCATTGCAGCAAGAATAGATATGTTTGTATTAAAAGAAATTGGTGCTTTAAAAATATTCTGGTAAAAATTCGCTTAAATATTCTGAAACGCACGTTGGAAACAGATTTTTTTAAAATCTAATTTTTAAGTATACAAAAGATCAAAATGCTTTAGTTACTACAATATGAAAACAAGATTGTATAAATATTTTTGACCTTGAACTCTAATTCTATTACTTCTAAAATTATTCACTGTATTAAAATATAATATCTTGTAAAATAAATTATTAAATTAAACAACTAGATAAAATTTATATACAATTTTACTTAAACTTCTGCTTTTTATAGTAAAATGTCTGGGTTTTCAACATTTGCCTTTTTAGTTTTTAATTTATTAAAATTAAAAATTTTTTAACTTGTGTTATCTTTTAAAATTCTTAGAAGAAAAATGAAATCAAATATCTTTAACATTTTGGAATTTTTATAAAAATTGTATTATTTCTGTCTTTGTTTTCAGAGTTGGACCTAGAGAGACCTTTTAAAAGAATGTTTCAATTAATGGCTGATCTTCACAAGCATCAAGGTTCAAATTTTGCAGAAAAATGTGTGGAACTTAAATATTTTCGAACTCCAAAAGAAATTATATCCGATAAAAATGGAAAAGTTGAAAAGATAATTTTCAAAATTAATGAACTTGAAGTAAGAAATTTAATTATTTTGTCTTGGTATAAAGTATTTTTAAATACTTCTAACTAATTAAAATTTATTTTAGGATCTTCTTTCTTCTAAATCCTCCAAATTAACAGTAACTGAAAATGAAGATGTTGTAAATTGTGGCCTGGTAATTATATTTTTACTTTTCTCGTGTCTTTCCTTTACTTTCTCTCTGTATGCAAGCTGTTTCAAAATTAAAATTTATATGTACGTTTATTTCATTTATGCCTTTAGTTCAGCTACAGGCCATGGTAGCCTAGTGGTTAAAGAATTAAACTCGTGACCAGCATTTTCACCGAGTCATGGGTTTGAGCTTTGATGCCACTACAGACCCATTGTGTAGTCAGGGCTGGTCCACATTAAATCTGTCGTGCCCCCAAAGTCCCCTTGGTGTGGTGTGGAAGTTGGGAGGTGGTGCCAGCTCGGGTGTCATCCTTGTCACTTGACCAATGTTCAAAATTATGAGGTCCATCGCCAATAATCCTCGAGTTGCTTCTAGTGTGACGTTAATAAAACCAAACTATGTTCAGCATCAGATTTTGTCTGCATTTTTTTTCTCTTAATGATATTTTATCTATGATTTAAAATGTTTTCGAAGTTAAAATATTTGCATGATGTATTTAGGTAGTGGCATTGTTAAAATAATTAAACTAGCATTCCAATGAAGATGTACATTTGGGAGGGTTGTTGCACATTAAATATGTCAAGGTTCAAAGTCCTCAAATTGGTTTGGTATGGAAGTTTAGAAAGTGGGATTCCAGCTCGGGTGTCATCCTCACCACTAGTCTGAGGTTCAAAATTATGAAGTCCATCAACAATGGCTCTTGTGTTGCTTTTTAGTGCAACATTAATAAAATAAATTCATTCTCCTTGCTCCACACAAAGTTACTTCCATCATGCTGTACTTGAAACCAGAATTCATCTGAAAAACATGTTACAGCAATATCTGTGATTGTTCAACGTAGATCATGCTATCTCCCTGCAGTATTTAGGGAAGCCACAACAATGGTTTTTGTGCTGACAGTTCTTGATGCTGCTATCTATGCAGACTTTCATCTTGTGCAAATGGGGTATGCATTGTGATGTGATCCCACTAGCTGCGCAGACAATTTTCAACCTATTCTGTTCTAGTTGTTGAAATATGTCATTTGTTTTTATTTTCTATTTAGATGCATTAGAAATAAAATGCAATATTTACATAAGATTATCATCTGTATAAGTTTGCACTTGCAATGGCAACCATTGTTATATATATAGATTCAACCTATTTAAGAAGTATACTACAATGGACTTGTATCTTAGAGAACTGAGTAGTAGAAGCTACAGTTCCATTTATGTATTTCTATTTTTACTTCAATGATTGTAATGAAATAAACTTGGAAGAAAAACCTGGTTTAATTTCAGTATAGGGTGTTCCTTGGCGAGTACGGCGAAATGTGGCAAGTCCGAAGAAAAGTCGACAAACTCGCGTTACGTAAACAATGACATCATGAAGATGTTGGAAATGAGAAGCAATCGAAATGGTGCAGATTCGATCAGAGAAATCGAAATGTAAACATTAATGACATGTAAAAAACCCATAATACTTAAAAATGTCTCAAGGAATTATGTATTCATAGTAATTTATAAATAAGAATTCATTATTCCTATCTTTAAGTATATAAAATTATTTATAAATTAGTAATTCATATTTAGGAATAAGTATTGTAGAAATTATTTAGAAGTTATTATTTGTTTACAGTAGTTATTTTAGAAATATTTGCTTATAAATTAGTGTTTTTAAACAATTATGTATAATCAAGAATTTATAATTCTTATATATAAAAATGTTAAACAATTCTCATTTATGCAATAATTTTTAACAATTGTTAATAGAAAAAGAACTGTTAATACACAATTCTTATTTATAAATAATTGTTAATAAATAAAAATTATTTAATGAATTGTAATTGTTTATTAACTATTTTTATTTATAAATAAGAATTTATAAACCATTTTTTATTTATAAACTATTATTTATAAACAAATTGTTTATTTAAAAGTATTTACAAATAAGAATTATTAATAAATAATAATCACTTTTAAATTTTATTTATAAATGTTATATATAACTATAATTAAGCAATAATATTGTATAGTTCTTGTATTGTAATAATGCATAAGTAATACATGACTTTACCTCACGTTAATTTCTTTTCAAATCGTAAAAAAATCCAAAATAATATTTACGACATTCTTCCGTCTTTTGCAACTATCCACTAAAGAAACAAATAGCAAGTCTTGTGTTAATACTAACACCAACCAATTTATTGGTAGGGGGAATGACATTAACTGCAGATTAAGAGTGAAATTAAGAGCGCTATATCGCATACAACATTTTTATTGAACAACCCTATGTATACTATCTACAAAATTTCTTATCTTACTTGCAACAAAGTTAACAGTGCCATCTACAGGCGTAAACACTCTTACCACATTGATTATTTACAATACTCTGTGGTTGTAACACCATTGTGTCGTAACATACTGGGCCCTCATGATCACGTCATCAATCGAATTACAAATGAAACTAAGCACAGTACTAAAAAAAGAATTGATTAAATTATAACATAATAGCACACAAATTTTCATATCAGTGAAATATCAAACTAAAAATAAATGGAATAAAAAATAAACCAACCATTCACAGAAAGCCTGACTAATTTATGGATTTGTCTTTTAGTTTCACCAAAGACAGTTTTTACTTGTATGCTAGCGGTGTGGGTACACTTAATCATATTGTGGTAATAAGAAGCTCTTCAGTTTTTGTAGTTTCAAAGAATCAATGGATATTCTTATGCAGGTATGAACTAAAGATGCATAAGCAGACATTTTAACTTGGTAAGTCCTCACTCAAGTGAGTATACTAGGGATCACTCTGGCTCCGTAAAACTTCCTCTTTTATCTCTCGGGGATCCATGTTCTAAAACAGTGATTCTAGATGGTGTAGATATCTGCAAATGCTGCAGAAAACTACTTTTAAGACCTAACAGCCTGACCAAAAATTGTAATAAGGATGTTCATCAAGTGAAATGTGAATTTTAACTTTCAAGCAAGGCTTCTTCCAGGTGTACACAAATTGATTATCCCATCTTTGGCAATCATTTCTTGATTCAGAGTTACGAACATGATCAATTTCTTCCAGTAAATGCTTGTATGTTGCAAACATTAAGAGTTTTAAGTTTTTCTTCCTTTTAATTATAGTCTCAAGTGACTCTTTAAATTTAATTGTCTAAGAATGGAGTCAAAATATTGTCCCTTCTAGCAATGATAATACACTTCAAACACGATGCGACAACCTACTCCAAACTGAAAACTTATTACAAACCTGCTCATCTTACTCCAACTGAGTTGCCAAACTTTTAACAGGATTCTTCCTCTTCATTTGTATTTCTACTCCACCTGTCTCTTGTGACCCTTTGACCAACTGCTTAAACAAATTCTCACTTCCTTTCACCCAATGTAATGCATTAGAGAAATTGCTCCAAAATATTAATTTTCCAATTTCATCATTGAAAATGTTTTTAAGATCGTTCCCAACTCTAATACCTATCACCTTGGCCACCAACTCCAACCATATTAGGATTAACTTCTTTGACGGCACTTCTCTGTTCTTCAACATTACGAAAAATGCTCTATAATTATCACCAATTCCACAGAATTTAAAGTAAGCCACTGCTATGCAAGCACTTAGTGAAGTATTATAAAAAAACATGTACTTCTACTTTCTGATTTTCACACTCTAGAAAACTATATCTCGGAATATTAATGTCATTCAATTTTTCATTTGCATTACACCACTTAAAATAATCCTTTTTTTTTTTTTTTTAAAAAAAACCTTTAATTCATTAAACCACCTTTTAATTAAAAAACAATTGTTTCCAAATTCCTCACAACTAAACTTCCTTAATAAATCTGTTTCATATCTACCATTCACAAGTTTTAAATTTCTCTCAAATTGATCTATTAAGGATTTATCAACTACATTTAACTCTGCTTTATCTTTAATTCCTAAATCCTCCAGCTTGCTCGCATCTGAAGCAGCTATATAAAAAAGTTCATTGATACTGTATTTTTAACTCTAGACTTCAATTCCTCCCAATTTCCTTGTTATTGTTAGGCAAAACTGAATATTATTGGTACAAAAGTAATTACCTGATCTATCCTTTTGAAAGAAGGGGCTTTCTCCTAATAATATTTCAATATTTATATCGCTTTCGCAACAATTGGTTAAATCTAATCCGTGAGGTCGCATAATATTTTGCACTTCAACATTTGGGATAGAAACAGGCGCAGCAATTATGGTATCTGTTACTAATACCTCAATTTGAATAAATTGACGTTGACGTTGAACTTCTATGGGCTCCTAAAGCACGGAGTGCTCTTCTAGCCCAAATCTTGGAAGATAAAAGTTTCTTTGGAAAAGTGGAATTATCATTCTGGGGAGAGAGAGTAGACGGAGATAAATTGAAAGTTTCTTGAGATTTGGATGAGTAGTAATTTTAACTCTACTATGCCGTATGATTTTTCAGGGGGCTTTGTTGAGCCAAAAGAAAATACTGACAATCTTTCTTCTCTAAATGGTTTTAATTTTAAGCAGTTTGCTTAGGGATATCTTACACCAACTTCTTTCTGAGCCATTGTCACATAAATTTCTTGCTAGTTTATTTATTTTTCCTTTATCACCTATTCGGCCAGCATATGCATTGCATGTGTGCAATAAAACAGTAAGCATCTAAGACCGAAAACAAAGAAGTTGAATTTATGGGGGATCGTTCCAAACGGACTACGTTCTTGGCGAAAGGGAGAACATTTTTAATACACATGGACATTTTTTTTCTCTCTTGGAAAATGAATTGATGTGGTTGCCCACAAAAACAATTTAGTGATTTGCACCTCTTTACACTGCACTAAACGGAAAAACACTTGAAACAAAGATTATTCTTTTTATCTATTTCAAAATGTTCTTTGTTAGTCATTTTTTTTTTTTAAAATTATGACATGAGTTTAGCGAATGATTTTCATTATTTTTGCACACAATACATCTATGATTTTTCACTCCAGATGCATGCATTTGAAACATTTCTATTATTATAACTGCAGTATTTCACATAATTTCCCTCTTTTATTGTCTGTGCCTGAAAATGATCTTGCAAAAAGATTCTGGTTTTTTATTAACTTTTAAAGATAGATAAATATCGCATTCATGTTCCATAATTTGGGGTACTAACCATATTTCTCCTTGTTTTACTGCACATAGTTCTCAGAAGGTAATTTTTGCACTGAACGAACATAATTTTGACATTCTTGAGGAGTTGGTTGGTTGGGATTCTTTTAAAATAATAAATTTTAGCTTGTTATAATCATTCATATTCTCTTTGCTCACATATACCAATAAATTATTAAACCTTTCACCCAAAATATTTAAGAGGATTTTGGCTTTAAACTTTTTAGTACCTTTTTTGTCCTAAAAGCCATTTCAACTGACTGAAAAAATAAATTTAAGGATTCTACTTTAGTGGGAACAGCAATTGCTAATGTTTTAACACTTTTAATTAAATTTTCAGTTTTACACTTAAGGGTTCTGTATCAGTATTTTGTTTTAGGGGTAATTCCTTCCTAGAATTAGTTAATTGTAATTCTGCTTCTGAGATAATTTTAATTTCTGTAATTGAAATTTTATTTCCTTATCTGATTTTTCTTTCTCATTTTTTAATTTCTTTTCTTCAAGAATGCAAATAATATTTTGTACGAATTCAGCATCATTTTCGTAGATTTCTGAATTCTCTACTATTTTTACTCCACTTGGAACATCTAACGCTAGCTCCTCTGCTACGAGTTTTAACTTGTATTTTTTCATAGATTTAAGATTAATTTTAACACAAAATAGCAACTCTTAATTTACAATGTCAACACTAAAAAAAACAATAGATTCAAAAAAATAATAATAATAATAATACACCCTCATCACAGAACACAACTCTAGTAAATTCAAATTATCAATCACTGAACACAACACTATTAAACTCGGATTATGAATTACAAAACAAAACTCTATTTAACTCAAACTATCCAACACAGAATATAACACTATTCAGCTCAAATAGCATAACACAATATTATTAACTTCATAATATCAATCTTGCAGAGCACAGAACTATTAACTCAAATTATCAATTATAGAACATGACACAAATTAACTACCACAAAAAATATCATTTAATTCAAATTATCAAATGCCTACTGTACAATAAAAATCTCAAAGATTCAGTAATAAGAAATTATCTCAAAATTTGTACTCGCCACATTTCTAACGTGTTACTCTCCACCACACCGGAATGCCTTTCCCGTGCAAACAACAAAGTTAAGCAAAGCACTGATAACACTAACACAATCCACCTCGCCCATTGTTAATTTTTTCTCAAATGTGGGGAATCTTATCGTCACTTCTGACACCAAACATGTTAATACTATCACCAACAAATATATTGTTGGGGGAATGACATTAACTCTGGATTAAGAGCGTTATATCGGGTACATCTTTATTAAACAACCCTATGTACACTATTTGCAAAATTTTCTTATCTTACTTGTAACAAAGTTAACAGTGCCATCTATAGGCGTAAACATTCTTACCACATTGGTTATTCACAATACTCTGCAGTCGTAGCACCATGGGTTGTAATACTTGATCTCTCAACAAATGGCTGAAAACCATGCACCGTTTGTACGAATATTAAAAATAAAGAATATGTGACATATGTAAATTTCTCTTTTCAAATTATATGCATCAGAGTTACCATAACCTAAATTGCCACATTTAAATCGTTATCTCACCCAAAAGTTGCCAATCACAAAGGGACACCTGATACTGAACTTTAACCAAAAAACCTTTATGTCTAACTTTTAGATGTATCAACTCAAAGTTAACATTAGATTACACTGCACAAGACAATGGTGATCAGGACAACTGTAATGGCCAGAGGCTGCCAAGATGTTGTATAGCATTCTATGCAGCCTTCCTAGACTTGGATTCTAATTTTGCTTGGGGGCATGGATTCATGATCAATGCATGCAAGAATATCGCTGGTTCTAAGGTGCTTGCCTTTTACAGGCGAGTATGGGCATCACTCACTTGAGGCACCCTAGTTATCTTCTCCTTTAACATGCGAATTACTGTTTCTGGTATAAGCATGGGTGACTTGCCCTCAGGATACTCTAGTGATCCTTTTGTATTTTCAACCCTCCTTGTTATCAACTCATTTTTACCTTTTTCTATTTTTTCAAACATCTAGATCACAATTACACTTTGTTGGGTGTAGCATAGCCATATCTGATTCTTGTGCTATGAAACTTAACTATTACTTATTACTCACAGCAATATTTTAGAACAATAAAATTTTTGTCTTGCTCATTTAACTTTTACAGTATAACCTAATATATTATAACTTTATTTTGTTAAAACTCAGTGAAGGGATTTTAAAAAATGTATTAACACAACTGCAACTTCTCGCTGCTCAACTAGTTTAATCTGTAATTTTGAGTTCTCTGGGAAAATAAGTCCTTGGCACACATATTTCTTAAATAACCAGAATATTTGCATAGTTAATGGCTGTTGTTGCTAACTAAAAAAAATAAATTTATACCGACTAGAAAAGAATGACTTGCATCTTATTGAAAATACATTTAATCAAGAAAGGGTACAAAATTAACAGTGTCTAATGCAATAGTGAGAATGTCATATCCCAACAAAATTGGTCCCAGTTGGCCGCAGTTAAATTGAACACATTGGTGGGAGTTCCTCTTTCTGATCTGATGCAACTTCCAAAGGAAACTCAATGTACAATCTTTCTTTTTAGACTGTAGATGGCCTTGCTCCTATCTGCATTCCTCAAATGTGCAGATAAGCTAATGATTTGCATATAATTCAAATATTGCATCTTTCATGCATATTGGACACTTATTGAACGGCACTTATGCAGTTGGCATGATGTAGAAGTTTTGAGAGGGGGTACTATCTCGTGTGTAGTCCTTGTCACTTGACCGAGGCTCAAAATTACGAGGTCCATCACTAATGGCCATTATGTTACTTCTAGTTTGAGGTTAATATAACCAATCAAGTCAAGCCACTTACTAGTGTAGCAATTTTAATGGCCAACAGTATAATTTTATCATAAAATGTGCTATTCCTCAATTTGCATATAAAAGCATTATTCTAATATTTTGATTTTTTTTTTAATTTGTAAAATTTGTGCTTTAACAAATGCTTTATTAATGGATGATCATGACATCTCATTACTATCAAATCCTCACAACAATAGATTGTTTATTTGTAGGTTTGAAATTTTTATGTAAAATGAGTCTAAAGCTATTCTGTAGAGAAAGTATTAGTTATATACTTTTAAGTTTAAAGTCTTATTTTTTTATCAGGTTTATAAAAATATTGCAATAACTTATTTTCGTGAGGGTCTTTCACATAAAAAATCAGTGAAATTATGCAATTTTATATCAAAGAACAACTTTTTTAAGATGTTTAAATTTTCAATCTTATTGCAGTTATATCATCTGGAATTCATAAATGGTGACAAAAGATGGTTTTTTATTTGCAAATGGAATTTAATGTTACTATGCAGCATTTTCTTGGCTAAGATTAAATTTATAAACAAAATTTTAATATTGAGATTCAAAAACTGTTTTGGAAAAAGGAAGAAATATAATCCATTTTGGTTGCATATACTAATTATTCAGTTGGTAAGACTTAAATTAAAACTGTTAATTCTTAAAATATTTCTAATATTTGTAACAAAATAACCTTGTTTTTGATCAAGTTTTAATGTATCTGCTCTTCCATTAGGTTGTTCGAAGTATTGGTTATAAAAGTTTTCCTATTGAACCCATTATACCATTTGACAATGACAAGTATATTGTACCAAATGAAAAGGGAAAAGTAATTGGTAGAAAAGGTGATTATATTTCAAGCTGCAATCTAGAAGCTCTTTATTGTTAAAAAGAATTTGTATTTTCCTGTCCTTCTGTAAAAACAATGTTATTCAAGATTAATATGAAGCCTGTCACAATTACAATATCATTTGATATTGATAAGCTAACATTTTGTAAGTGAAGAAATAACTATTGTTTACTTTAGCAATTTTTATTGTAAAACCTGTTTTTTTTTTTTTTTTTTTTTTAAATTTTTTTTTTTTTTTTTTTCCCATATAAGTTTTTAATATCATTTTTATAAACAATTCTGAATCTGAAAAAAAAAAAATTAAATGCTGTTTCCTACTTAATTATGTTCTTTAAAACAAAATATTAATGGACATTTTGTCTGTTAATGATTTTTATAATTGTTATTGAAAGTCGAACTTTCATTTCAAATTTTAGTTTAGAAATACCATTATACTATTCTGCTCACCTATGATACAAGTATATTTTTTAGCATTAAGCTCTTGTGCCATAAAATCTCAAGTCATTTACTCACTTTTTAGTATTAAATTTCATATTTGTAATTTTCAAGCTATTCATATTTTCACTATTTGTTGATATGAACATTTATTGATATCTCCTTATGTATTTTGTGTATTACACTTGCACAGCAAATATTTGCTGATTGTAACAGTTATTTGAAATTTGTATCAATCCCTTTATTATTTCTATGAACAAATCTCCAATATCTGTATTATGTAGCCTTTCAGTTTTAACTTTATTAATAGAAACTTTATTTAACTATAGACTCTATATCAGGAGTGGGTTGGCAGGTCAACAAGAGTTGTGTTCCAGTTTTACATATATTGTAAAGAACTACATCATAGTATTAAATATGCATATTTTATTTGACATGGTTATATATTCTAAGTTTAATACTACTTTTTTGGTAAAAATTGGAATTTTTGGTCCATGATTGGCAGACAATGTGGCAGTAGTTAAAAACTTATCTAAGTATTATATAAGCCTTTCATTAAATATCATAATTATCTTTTAATACTTTTTAAGTCATATTTCCTGTAATGAGTATGTTGGCATTTTGAACAATCTACTTCAATGTAAGGGTTATAACTATCAATACAGTCTCTAGTGACTGGGAGTCAATGTGATATCTAACTTTTTTTTTGTTGTTGCTTTAAATACCCAATTAACTGTTATTTAGCATTAGCAATTTTTGAGTGAAAAATTTTCCCTGCATATTTTGTGTAATGTGGTATAAAATAAGGTCTCGAGTAAATTTACTAATTGGATTTTGGCAACTTGCATTTTTTTGGTATTTACTTTAAACAAGCCATACTTTTTTTTAATGAAATAATCTCTAATCATTCATTATTTTTCAATACTTCTAATTAAGTGTAATACATATGTAAATGTTACAGTTATAATGTAAAGTTTTAACCAGCATTTCATAGCAATTGCATGTTAGTATTAAAATTAAATCTTGGTTAAGTTGGTGTAAATTACCATCTTTGTTCAAATTAGCTCAGAAAGTGTAGTAAACTTGCCAATTTGTAGCCAAATATTTATATTTTTTGTATGTGTCAGCCCTCATATATTACACCATTTGTTGTCCCTTTGGGGGGGGCCTAAACTTCTTTAGGTAAGAGTGGGAATTATTACCCCAAAATACCCTAGTGATCTTATCTTAGTCATGGGGTTTGCTGTCTTTGGTAAGTGACTGCAGTAGCCTAGTTGTGAAGATCACAAATTGGCATTTCTTTGGGGTTGCGAGTTTGAGCCCCAATGCCATCATAGACCAGCCGTGTAGCAGGGCTTGATGCACATTAAATCTGTCAAGTTCCTGAATCCTTCTGTTGCCATGGGAGTTTGGAAAGAGAGAGATCTGCTCGGGTGTCGTCCTCGTCACTTGACTGTGGTTCAAAATTACGAGGTCTGTCGCCAATAGCCTTTGTGTTGCTTCAAGTGCGACTTTAATAAAAAAAAAAGTGTATGAACTCTATTTTAGGATTTATATTTAACTTCTTCAGTAATAAAGAAATGCTGTTTCATATAAAAAATATTAAATTTTGATACTGGATACTTAAATTATTTGTAGAATGCAATGAAAGATAATTCCTCTATAGTACTTTCATACAGATAGATAGATAACATGGATTTTTTTTGCATGTATTTTGGCAAGTAATTAAGAACTAGGTTATTCATAAACTCCATTGTTATTTTCTGTACATGTATCTTAATATTTTCAGCTATAAAAATGCATATTCATTCATTTCTGTTTTAGAGAATGAACACGTAGAGAGGAATATCCATATTTGAAAGAACTTGCACATTAAGTGAAAAGAAATCCATTACATATATTCTAACTAACAAGATTCATCAGTTGATTATATATATGCTTACTAATAATTGTGAAAAATATTCTTTATACCAATAATTCATTTTTTTTTTACCTCTTTTTAATTTCAGATTTTGCATCAATGACACTTAAAGTACTTATTGGTTTTTGAGTGTTTAATATTATATAGTAGAAATTAACAGTAAAGATATTTTCAACACAATGAACTATTGAAAATCATTAATGTATTAATACTACACTTCTGTAAACTGCTTTTGTACTCTCTTCATTTTTTTTATAAGTGTACACATTTATATGAAATTCATAATGTTACTTTTTTATTTTTAAGGATTATACTGTAGTGGTTGGGTTAAATCTGGCCCTGTAGGTGTGATAGTGTCAACCATGAGTGGGAGCTATGGAACAGGAGCACACATATTACAGGATATTGAAAATGGAGAATTATCTCGTGACTTGCCAAGAGGAAGAAATGATATTTTAGACTTGCTGAAAAAGAGAGGTATTTTGAAGTTTTTGAATACTTTATTTTACAACTATTTTAAAAATTTGTTCTATTAAAATATATTCAAAAAGCACTAAAGGTTGTCTCAATCTGGCAACTTTAAACATAATTTACGAAATGATTGTACATGTAATTCATTGTTCACTTTTAACTATTGCTTTTTCTACATTTCCATATTCATATAAAATAAGTGAAACTGTCAATGATTTGCTTATTCTTAGTAAATTGTAGTTTTAATGTAGAAATTGCTTCCAGTTTAAACTAGAATTGTCACAGATCTGTAAAAGCTTAATGTTAAGCATAACCTAGTTTAACTCATTGAAACAAGTATATAATAGGATATGTGCCTAGGTTTACTTTTCACAGATAGCCTTAGAGGAAGACCTGTGAATGGGATCATTTGCTCATCTATAGAATGTGTAACATGATTCTGTGGAAGACTTGGGCATGCTTTTCTGAAGATATCTAAAATGGGTTGAATCTTCCACAGTTTGTTTTCTTCAAGGTTTGCAGACTTTGAAATGTCCACAACTGGTAGGTAGTTATTTTCTGCCTGCCAGTACATCTGTAATTGCGGAAAGTTGTGTTTTTACTCTGACTTTCATCAAATATCTTGATACAGGAAACAAAATGCACATGGCTAACAGTCAAGTCGCAAGATTGTATAGGTAAAGTATTGAGTACTACGAGCAACTTAAATTGATTATAATTTATATTTTTCATTATTTTACACTTATTTACACATTAAAACAAAAATTTGTATCAAAGCAATTAGAAATATATCGATGATTACTTTTTTACGATAGATAAAAAGGCTAACTATATCCGTTACAATTGTAAATAAAACTGGACTAGCTGGTTGAAAATAAAACATGGACGACAAATGCCACTTAATGTATTGATAAAAAATGCGTTAAACTATCTGCTAACCAGCATGATCATTCGATTTGGAGTTTTCTTGCGTATGGCTATTCTAGAAGCAAAAATGTAAAGGAATGGCTAACCAGCAAGATTGTGCAAGCTGGGTTGTAAAAGGATAACTAGCGATTGACATTTTTCGCAACTTTCAATGCCTAGATAAGAGATTTTATTTTGAATCAAACTGGTTGCAATGCAAGAAATAATTTAACTAATTTCATTTTATATTTATACTAAGTGTGTAGAAATTTGTTACATAATTTTCTGCAGACTTACTTGAACTATCATTAGTAATAAAGTGTCGTGATGTAGAATATAATGTACAGTAATAAAGATTTAAATTGTGAAAAAATTTCTTAGTAAATTGGTCATGCATTGACTTATAAAAATCATGCTTGCAATTCAAATGTATTTGCTGTAATTATATAATTTGCATAAATTATATAATGACTAATATTTAATTGATTAAATATTTTTTCCATTCTTATGTAGGAGTCAAATATGTTACATTTCAAGATTGGTTGAAGATAGATAAATATGAATTGGAAAAAGGTCAAGTAATTGGTAAGGAAAGAGAAAAGTTATACAATGTTGATGAAATGCTCAAATTTGTTGAGTCACAGTAATAACTTTTAATAAAAAAGTGACAATGAACTTAAACTGGTGACTAAGGTTTTTAGGTAGTAAATAAATGTAATGTGGTTATTTTTTATAAATAGATCTTTATTTTCTTATCTTGTGGTTTATTTCATCAATATTTTACTTCCAGACAACAAATGTGTAAGCTAACAAACACTCCATCACACATACAGTGCAGTACAATTATTATATTTTATTGTTCCCATTAAATATTATACTTCAAATTTTACTACATAACATTCAAGTAGTGTATAGTAGTTATAACTATACATACAATTGGTGATTTCAATCAGATTTCGTTGACAATAATTTAAACACATGAAAAGAATTTTTGTGAAATATTTGTACAGTTATTAAAATACATAAATATTTGATTTAAATTCTTCACCCAAAATTCCCCTTCTAAAAGAATTTTAATCAAGCATTAATTAAACTTGTGTTCACAGCAACAACTCAAACTTGCATTGACTAGAAGTTTTGAGTATGGGGGAAAAAATTGCTTTATTACATAATTTAAGAATCAATTTTTTTTTATGTACTGGTTGTTCCAACTTTTTCACATGACATACTATAACTAGATGTTTGAGCTGGGTTAAGGATTTTATTCTTGTGAATGATATATGATTTTTAACACTACAGCTAAATCTTAATTACTGTTAATGAATATTGGTAAAAGTTTGAAAAGATTTATTACTAATTGCACAACTACCATTTTCCTCCACTGAACCAGACATTATTCTATAGTTTTAGCTATACAATGGTTTGGCACAGGGTTATTGATTATTTGCTTATTTTGATTATTTGAAACAATGCATAAATAACCGGCAGAAAATGGGATAGTAATGGAAGCCTTGGTTGCACACTAGATTGTCAGGAAATGTGCTCACACTGCTTTGTACAGTAATTTTTACAGACATTATTAAAAGTGTTTTATTACTGTACTTTGAAATAAATACAAAATATATATCACTCTCATTTTGCAACAAGTTTACTAATATTTAAACTAATTATAGCTTTAACGAGAAAATATATTAAAATTTCAAATCAAATTGTTTATGGTACCACAAGACATTCTCCAAATAATAGCAAAACAGATTACATGAATGTAATAAGGCATTATTTATGAAGTGCTGATGGATTCTATACACACTTGGGAGTTATTTTTCCTTATTGTAGAAACCATGAAATATAACAAAATATTTATATATTATTTGAAAAACATAAGTGAAAGTAGAAATTAAAAATTTTAAATACATTTTCTGTCTAGTAAAATGTCACTTATATATTTTAGGAATTGCACCCTGGAATGAATTTTACCATCATAAGGGTTTTTCCACAGTAACCAGGAAAATAGTTAAAAAAACAAATTTTAGCATTTGCATGAAGTGATGAGAGCTTCTGCATGTAGAACACAAATCCACACATCAGATTGTGAGACCTGGTTATGATGATGAGGTACTTGCTAAGATGTCAGCCTCGCCATTAGATCAAAATTCAGAATCATAAGGCAAACCTGTAGCCAGCCGTATAACATTAAAACGGTGCTGTTTGAAACAATCAACATAAAACTTCAAAGAAAAGCTTATTGCATTTCAGGCATTAATAAAGGGGATTATTAACAATTACAAAATTCTATATAATTACCTATTTGAGTAGTAATAAATAAAATTGTAATAAACAATTTTATTTTTGGCAGGTAAAGTATTAACTAATAACCTGCTGATTTTAAGTTAAATACTTTTTTTGTCTTAATGGGGGACATAACTCAAACTAGAGAAGTTTGTTAGTAATATACAATTGATTCAGTGTGCGAAATTCTAACAAAATGAATTAATCTTGGAGGAAGGGAATAAGACTGCAAATATTCACAAAAGCTTATCAATTTTATGAGGTAGAATGATGCACCAGAGGAATAGTATAAATTTGATTTTTATTGAAGACATTGCTCATAAGTTGTATTTCATGGTTTCTAAAAAAACTAGTACTTAATTTACATGACAAATGAGAAGTTATGTACATAAACTCATGAAATTAAAAAAGGTGATAGTATATTATTTTATAAATGCACAATATCTTGTCGTTTATGTGGTATCATACAAAAACTGAGGAACTCTTTATAATTGAACTGGGGTGACAGAATTGACAAGTGCACATATAGACATTTATCTTCTAGGTTAGTGTTCCTCCTAGTCAGAGGTCATAAGAAAGTCCTCAGATTTCATTAGAATTTACAAAATGCTCAGTTGAACAATATTTTAAATAAAATCATTCCCAATTTTATCAAGTTCAGTTTTCTATATTTTCACTGCACCAGGCAGGACCAGACTATATAATCTGCATAAAATGGTATGCTTATGCAGCAATCATTCTAAATACATTTCTATACAAATCTATATATTTTCATTTCTGCACCTCTTCATCAAGCATTGCATCCAATTGATCAGAGAGGTTTGCTAGCATGTTTTCTATATCATCAATGACATCACCAGGAGATATTGCCTCTGGTGTCCTATAGTAAGAGGAATAGTATTTTAATGATTAACATATAGAAGTAAATTGTTTGTGAATATTAATTCAAACATCATAAATGCTTTTTTGATTTTAATTTGAGAGGTATAATCTATGCATATAAATTGCCTCATTCATGCATAATAAATTAAGCATGGTAATGTATTTATCACTTTTCCAGTTAATATAATTTTATATTTAAATTCACTTATTTTTTAATAAATTATTTTGAGTAAATTTTACTTAACTGGTGCAATTTAACAAGTTATAATATCTTGACAATTAATGACAGTGTCAATTTTTTGCTTGTTTATTTTCCAGAAATTTTTTTCCCTTTGTTTATTTATTTTGATTCTAATTTCTGAACTCTGCATAATTATTTTTAATATTAAATTTTCTGAAGTTGTTTATTATCTAACATTTTTTTTAAAGAATGTGATACTTTGCAAGTTCTAAATTGGTCTCTATTACAAAGAAGAATCGACTGAAATACTTTACCTTATTTTTTTATACTTTTCACAAAGCTGCTTTACAAAATAAATTTTGCCTCAATTGGAAATTGCGCCATTGAACAAATTTCTATGATAACATCTTGAAGTATTTCATAAACTCGACATTATATAACTGCATACATATAATTAAAATAAAAATATTAGAAAGCATTTTTTCACCAGCTTATCTGTTAATCAATATTTTATTGAACTACAGTGGTTATGATCGCGATTTCATGATCTGCATTGTTTTCATTTGAGTATGAGTCTCTCAATAAAAATAAAATTAAAAAAAACAAACATGCATTTAAAGCACATAACTACAAAATAATCGATATGAAAACATTCTTTAACTTTTAATGTAGTGTTTAGAAATGCAAATTTAATTTTTTTTTTTTTTGCATACTTTGTTAAGTAAATTATGTATCTTTCACCAATTACTAAGTTTTAAGTTAAAGCTGGGGTTCAAAGGATTCTATAATTTATCGATTTAATTATACATACTGAAAATGTACAGTTAGCAATATGAAATTATAAATTTTGAAAAAATAATTTAGCACAGGTTATGAAAATAAATAAAAAAAAAAAAAAGTTAAGGCATGTGTAAAATTCTGTTATCCATGAAAGTTGGAACAATTACAGCCAAACTTACATCAATTGCATTTCCAATTGAATTACACCAATATAATCATTTGACAAACATTTTTCTGGTTTGGCAAAAATGATCAATGGGATTATACACTTGTACTAATTTTTTATTTCATTCTGTATAATTTTTCCAAGTAAAGATTTAAATCAATTTTCACATCACTTTTAGTCTATTAAGGATTAAATCTATACATATGGAAATGTAAATAAACAATACTTACACATCATATTCATGTTCTACTTTAGTCATACTATTCACTTTTTGAGAACTGTTTTCAGATGCACTATTTTTCGCTTTATGAGCTGCTGATAAAAAAAATAAATATGAAATACATATATCTAAAAACTTCTGATTATTATTTTTCATTATGTGTTTTATACTTTGCTCAATGAAAGATTTAAATATGGCAAAACTTATCAATATAAGCTTAATTCCTTTTTTTTCAACTGCAATTTATAAAAAAAAAAGCTATGTGATTCATGATAACTAATATTGCATTTCAGAATTTTATCTTTCTATGCAACATAAATTCAATCTTTTCTCAGCCGCGGTAGCCTAGTGATTATGGACGCGGACTCGCAGCTGGCGGTCTTCGTCAAATGGAGGGTGCATGCCTTGATGCCCCGTCGTGAAGTCGGGGCTGATGCACATTAAATCTGTCGGGGCCCAAAGCCCTCCCGTTGGCGTCGTGTGGAAGTTAGAAGAGGGGGTGTCGTCCTCGTTACTTGCAAAATTATGAGGTCCGTCACCAATAGCCCTCGTGTTGCTTCTAGTGCGACGTAAATAAAAATCAAATCAATCTCTTCTTCGATAAGAACCCTTCAGGAGCTTGCCTCCTTTAGGAAAGTACAGGAATCATGACCCTGAAGCATAGCTTAGTGATCTTTTGCTTACTCAAGGGATTTACTGACAGTTAAATATTCTTTGGAGCAACATAGCCATATATAGTTTTTGCACCATTAAACTCCATCACTTACAATCTCGGATAAAAGAATGTTATAACTGCAAAGATGAATTTAATAATGCAAATTAAATAGAATATTTAAATTATTAATTACCTGTCATTTGTTTATACCATTTTAAATACAAAGTTCTTTTAAAAAAATTTAAATTATTAATTACCTGTCATTTGTTTATACCATTTTAAATACAAAGTT
>BMAW01027065.1:1454316-1466762 GCA_019974015.1 Nephila pilipes | reverse complement strand
ATTATTAATTACCTGTCATTTGTTTATACCATTTTAAATACAAAGTTTTTTTTAAAAATTTAAATTAGATCGTAATATATAGTATTCAACACACACACACACGAGGAAGAAAATTTTGTTTTGAAATCAACACTTTTAAACAGAGATCTTAAATTTATATTTTATAAAAAAAATGGTTTTTTTAAATATAAAGACTTTTGCAAATTTCAAAAAATGAAATACTGAAGAAAAAAAATTATCACTTAAAATTTACTTTACGTCGAAGATATAAATTAACAATAGTAATGAAAAAAAGGGGTATTACATATACCGGATAGTGCACTTACTACATCAACCCACGTTACTAAAATGGGAACCCAGTAACTAGGGGTATAGCTGGGCACCCTGCTCTTGGGGATTATATTAGGAGATTGGTCCTCCGGGCGGGTGTGGGGATTTCAGGGGCTTGCCTTCTTTAGATAGGGTATAGGCATTCCCGAGGAACCCTAATGATCTTTTTCTTTCTCGCGGGATATACTGTCTTTTGCAAACACGGGTGAAGTGCCCACGGCATCCCTAGCGATCCTTTTCTTTTAAAAAATAATAGTAGAAATTAAACGTAAAATCTTTGAAGAGCCAAAAGGAGGTAGCAACGAGGCTGATCTTAGCACAAACATACAATGGGTCTACATCAATAATTTGCACTGTCCTCAAGAACATGCTAAAAGAGATAGATGCTTCAAAAAGAATAACAAGAATATCTACGCATCGGTTACATATTCTCTACTAAGTTGAAAGGTTGCTTCTCATATAAATAAACGACACTGTTAACAAGTACATTATATATCAGAAATAATGTTCGCCGACTCCTGTAAAAATTTTTTTTTTTGCTTAAGATCAATCTGTCGTTCCATGTTTTGCATGTGAGAGAAAACACTCCTGCTCATCCTCCCTAGCCCTACAGAATGAGCTCCTTGAAAAATTTAAATTCTTAAGATCCAATTTCTGTCTCCCAACACTCCTTTACTCCATAGTATGGATCAGGAGGTCATTTGTAACAAACAAGCTCAATATTTAAGTACTCTTCCGAGTGTTATGAGGTGACTGCTGAGACCGATCTCACTCTCAAAAAGACTTCTGGAAATATTTCCACATTGTTTCCTGCATCACTATGACAAAAAATACGTGGTAAAGGGGTTACTAAAAGAACCATCCCATCTGCTTTCTCAAAAGCTTTGTCGATTGTAACCGTGAAGAATTTGAAACAGTAGCCGTGGAACCAGTACGATCTTGACCGTGATCGTATTTTTGGTTAAGATTATAAGGTTGGAGGGGATATTGATATTGAGCCAAGAACTGTTCACCGACGAGTTTATTGACTTGCAATGTGTTTTACAGCAAGAAGTTGTTGATGAGAGTTTGTCAAAGGAAAAAGAGATAACAGCAACGCAATAAACTTCTGGCGCAACAAGAGAAAAACCGAAAGATTAGGGTTCTGATGAATAGAACATTGAAAAGCATTACGCTAGTAAGGTAGTGATTATGAGCACTATAAACTTATTTAACAATAATACAATGTCGCAATTTCACCAAATTTGTCAAGCATAGGCAAAAAGAAATGTCTCTATACAGTTTTCTAGTAAAAAAGAATATGATATTTATCATTAATAATAAACTTAATTATTTTTTTTATGGAAATCATATTCGCATACCAGGTTGGTTCATTCCACAATAGAACAGATGAAGATGGTTCACACTTTTCTTAACAATGTGCATATATAATTTTATTTGAATAAACGTTATACATAAAAATTCCGAGTATTTTTTTGGCATAGAGCAGATTTTATATATACAGAAAGAAAGAGAGTTTTTACAACATATTGCAAGCTAACAATATAATCTTGTCAATTAATACATATTTTACAAGAAATAAAAGAGACATTTTTAGCTTCAGATTCATCCATTAATACTGAGCAAGGTCTAGGAATACTATTGAACTACAAAACACTAGTCTTTATATTACAGAATTAAAAATAGTATTTATAAATTGATACTTTAAAACGTAACAAATTTTTTCCCCCTTGAAAAGAAACAACTTATAACTAATGAAAAATTATAATTATTTTAACAAGAAAATTTTCAAAAATGTGTTCCTTCAAACAATGATAACTCCATCAATGTTTTTAACATCGATATGAAGTAATTTTCGACAGTGCACACATGCAATGATTGGTCTCATAGTTGAAATTGATTTCATGCTCTGTAATACTAATAACAACTTTTAACTACATTATATAAATAATTTTATTTGCTCTTTTTTTTACCACTATTAAAGATATGATTTAACAGTTTATTCTAAACACTTCATTTCTTTTGATTGTTGAAGATAAAAGAATAAAGAAAAAATTTCTCATTTTCCCGGTTTCTAACAGAAAGTCGCTCTTATTGATTAAAAAAAATCAAGAGGAAATCCTAATAATTCCAATTAAATTGCCCTAATATTGATGTCCTTATTACTCGTATTTAGGTTTAAAATTAATTTTTTTATTTCTTAAAATCCATATTAGAATTGCATTATTGAGTAAGCTAAAAATAATTTTTCCACAAAAATACAATCGAATTTAATATTGACTTTCTCTCTTTTTTCATATAATACAATTGTACCTACTTCGATCTTCGTTTGAAAAAATGTTCAACAGTTTTAAAGTTATTAATAATTCACAATATTGCTACATATTAGCATAAGAAAATGTAAGAGTGCAAATCAATACATTTCATTTTATGTTTCCTGTATCCAAACAATCAATTTTTCAGTTTAAAAAAAAATCAAAAATTGTACACTTACCTTTTAACTGGGAACTTAAAGAACCATGTGGTGGAATAGCAGGATACGGTTTTGATACTTTTTGCTTTATTGTTCCGACAGTCTCATTGGCAAATGGCAATGCTGACGAATCTACACTACCAGACGATCCCGAAGAATCCTTCCGCCTTTGTTTAAATAATGGATTATTGAACAGCTCATCCATGGGCTCAGGATTCTCACTGGCGGATTTGTTTGATTTATCTTCAACGGCTGAAGGCAAAGGCGATGGTGGCGGAGGAAATTCTTCGGTACGCACAGATTCAATCTCTTTAGGTCCTTTCACATTGTTTTTGACTAATTGCTCACTTTTAAATTTACTTGAAGGCGAATCTTCTTTTGCCAACTCAGGCACTGGTACTGGCGGTCTGTCTCCTTTGGCAGAATTACTTCGTTTAGGCGGTGGTGGAGGAGGTGCCCTTTTCAGAGTGGCACTTCTTGGAACTGTGGATGGTCCGTGTCTGGGTGAGCCGTCCAGGCTTGACCAACCATCAAGTGTCCTACTTTGATTGATCAGAGATTTGAATTCGCTATCTGGTATGTCCATAATGGCTTCAGCGATCTCTTCACGGGTTTTGGCCGTTATTTTTGCCATGGGCCGTAACCTGACCAGACCTTTAGGGCGGTTTAAGGTAGCTGTACCTTCACATTCGTATTCGAAGTCCTGGTCTAGATCGGTTACGTGCCAGTCTTTGGTTTGATTTTTGGAAAGCTCTGTCGCTGCCACCATTGGTTGCGTTGGTGCTGGTGGCAACAGAGCAGGAGAAGGAGCCATTGAAGTTTGCAACTCGGCGTTAGTTATATTCGAAATGGAATTTTCTGTACTAAGACTTTCCAGGGATCTAACTCTTGAAGGAGAAATAAGCTGAAAGAAATTCAATAATTAATTTAATACTTTTTTAGATTAATATTAATTATTTTTATGATATAATTATTGCATTCCCATCAAAACATTTTCTTAATTTTGAGTAATATTCTTACTCCTGAATCCCTAATAAAAATGAAAATACTTTAAATAATTGTAAACTTAATTTTTTTTTTAAGTAGCACGAGTATTCTACAACTTTAACTTGTAAAACTCAAGCTTCCCCCCACCCCAACTAATAATGATGAAAGTTCAAACTTAAGGCTATATTTTGATCAAAATGTTGTTTGTTCATAGACAAATATCGGTAAAAATAATACTGACATATATAGATAAGCAGGATCAGACTTCCTTCCAAAAAATTTTTTTCAACTTCCGAATTTCTTGAAACAATCATTATAAAGAGCAAATTAAGAACGTGATTTACAAAGAGTTATTCAATTTATGTAGGGCGTTAAGGATGCCATTTAATTCTTCTCAAAATTTTACAGTCGAAAATATAATTACATTCATTTGAATGTAATAATATTTTCTACACACAAATAATACACAAATCAATCATAAGGAACCAATTCCCATTAAAACTCTAGATGAATATTCGATTTCACAGGTGTATGTCTGCTAATTTTAAAAGGTGTGATGAGAAACAATTTATTTAAAGGATTCGATAACTAATGGGATTCCAATATGCTTTAATAATCATCCTAATACGTTAGAATAATTTCTTTAATTGAGAAACTG
This sequence comes from Nephila pilipes, assembly GCA_019974015.1. Lineage (NCBI taxonomy): Eukaryota > Metazoa > Arthropoda > Arachnida > Araneae > Nephilidae > Nephila > Nephila pilipes. The sequence continues at coordinate 1,462,314 of BMAW01027065.1, read as the reverse complement.
CCAATCAAATGCTTGGGTACAGTCTGAAATTACTTACAGAGTTATATTTCTTTTTCCAATAGCGTTTTTTCTTTTAACAAATGACCATCACAGTGTTAAAACTGTAAACTATATTTCTACTATAAGCAAATTTAAGAATAATCAAATATCCTGACTAACTTACCGAGTTCGTAATACCATTGTGATGCTGCTGATAAGTAGCTATATTTTGCGCCGAATTGTGTACCGCTTGCAGGAACAGGTTCTCTTCCCGCAGTGGTGACTGTTGAAAAGTCTTCATTTCTGGGATGGAATCTGTGGACGGTGAACTCTTTGGACGATGTGTCGATATAGCTATCTCCTGACTCGGATAGTGTAAAGGCTGTACATCACCTACAATATATTTTAAAAAAATGCTCCTTTAAAAGAAACAAAACTAAAAAAAAAAAAAAAAAAAACTAATCACAAGAACACCGTGAAAGGAAATCGGTAGGGTCATGGGATACAATACAAGTCTACTCGCAAGCATCGTGACCACCAATGTTTAAGTTCTGATCCCGTCAAAGACCAATAGAATAGAGCGCCATGTAATAATTGTCAATACCTTAAGGTAAGCGAGGCATCAAAATGCTTCAAATTTTGCACTTTTTATTTTGATGCTAAAAAATAGAGAGATAGTTTCTCTGATTCCGTAAAAGTATTATTTAAGAAAATTTGATAAATAGGACATTCTAAAATTTAACTTTAAAACTAAACAAACGTGAATGCCATATAGAAAAATATATGTACTTGCGTTTTTTCACAAAATGCGTTTTTTTTTTTTTTTTTTTTAGATTTCTGGTATACTTTCTTTGAAATCTTAATCTATATTGATGATATTTTGCACACTATAAACTGAGGTTATTTCTTATAAAATGTTTTCTGATGAACTTCTCAAATTTGAACTATTACATAATATTTTTTTAAAAAAATTAACTGAAATTTAATAATAAAATTTTAAATTATTTAAATTAAATTTTTGAAATTATAATCATGTTCAGTACATAGAATATGTTAGGTTTACATAGACTTCACATAGTATTAACGTTATTATTAATGCAGTAAATTTTATGCAAAATGTACCTAAAAGTAAATAGATGACTTTGAAACGTAAATTGAGCAATTGATTAGTAATTGTTCATACATAATTATTTATGTTTGAAAATGTGATATTTTTTGCATAAAAAGGCACATATTAAGATAACACATGGATCAATACGTCCCGAGACTAACATTGAAAACAACATTTTTTTTGCAAAATTTTTTTTTCTTCATCAACATAACACCTTTTGTTAATATCACCTTTTAGGGTGATACAATCGTTCAAACGCTTTTCCAAATCTTTTTTTTTTTTTTTTTTTGTTGCTTCGTTTGTGCTAATTTTTATTTTGTTATTAGATATACTTGTTTCCAGAAGTCGCATAAAGCAGTGTATAATTTCAGTTCTATTATCTATTTGACCATAAACGTTTCTTAAACTGTATTCTTGTGATACAAATCATTGCTGAATTTTAAGACGGAAGTAGTTATCAATTCATTCCAAACAGTAATATTATTTCAAATAAAATACATGCATAGTAATCTTCGGATTATGGAATGCTAAATATCTCTATGATGGGAATCATACATTCAATCGCTATTCTGAATGTCACCACTTTTCTCATTGCATCCTAGATTCATGAAATGATTAAAAGGCAAGTCAAGGGAACACTCCAAGTAGAGATGAAATGAGGGGGTATGAGGGGCGGGGTCGTCGGGGAATGACAGATGCCTTCTCTCTCGATGTGATGGCGTCTCGTCCTATTTTACCACCCACCCTTGCCTAATACAAGTTTGTGCCATTTAGTTTAATACAGGAACAAACTACGGAGGTTAGCGGTCTGACACTTGTCGGAGATGATAACTTCCATTAATCCTTTTGAAAAATACTGCATTCGCACTATAGCTTTAAGTGAACTGCGAGAGTTCATGAATATGTATTTAAAAATACCTAATTGTTATTGAACATTTAGAGCTTTATATTTATTTTCCACCTTTTTTTCTTATGTATGTATCATTTGACAACCGTGGGTAGACTATATCTTTTGTTAAAATCATCCTTATAATTTTTTTAGCATAGCAGTAGTATTTTAAATGCTTGTTTTTCAAATTAATTTCTTCTTATTTAATATTCATAAATTTTATGCTACCAGGCATATATATATATATAATATTTTCACTACTATTGAGATCATTGTTCATTATTAGTATGATATCATCCATTTAAGTAGAAATGAAATTTAGTGATATAACTTTGCCAAATAGCACGTTATGTCATTGAATAAATATTTTTTTTACTTATTTCTTATTATTTGCATGTAACGATTCAAAGATTTTACTTGAGATGCGAATATCAATGCTAATAAATTACAATCGATATAAAGATTACTTCCTCATGCTTCCTATGGAAAAATTAAAACTGAGTGATATATTAGAGCTTCTGATGTTTTCAATATTGACATTTTTTCAGATTTAAATGAATAAAATGTTTCATATGATTACAGAGGTTTAAAATAACTTGTAGATTAAATGATTGATATGAGGTTCTCTTGAATAAAAAACATAACAAATAGTTTTCCTTTATTGTATTAAAAAATTTTAAAAAAATATTTCAACTATATTTCAAACTGTATATTTTTTATATTAATGTAGGCTTCGTTCTTCAACATATTGTGCATTAAAAAGGTAAAATCATATCAGGGTGTGATGAAAGTGAGGAGGAAATATTAATTCCAGTGTCGTCATCTGGGTCATAGCTCAGCATACATGTTCGGTATCGCTCAAACTCATGTCACATTAGATTGTTAATTCAAATAAAAAATATTAAAAATTCGATGTAATTTCTTTTTTAGCTATATATTGTTTATTTAGCCATTTATAAATAATCAATAGATTTTAAATATCTAGTTGTGGCATCTACAGTGACTAGTTTTATTTTTAATTAGAATAGTTAAGTTTTATTAGAGACATTTTATTTTTTATTAAGTTATTAGCCTTTGAGAATTATTTCTTCATTGTATATTTTTGTTCTGAGAAAATTATATGTTCGTTTTCACCAAACATATTTTTTAAAAGATTGGGCTTAAGCATAAAAAAAAATTAAAAAGATTAAGATTTATTCTAATAATATCTTTAATTAATTTTCTAAAAAATCTTTAAATAATAAGTTAATTATCTGCATTTCAAATTCGTTCATTTGAAGATAATTTTTCGGCAATCCTTCATATTGTATCCTCTTTCTCTCTCTCTCTCTCTTGTGTGTGTGTGTGTGTGTATGAACAATAATTTAATCAAGTGAAGAATGCGACAAATTCATGTTCATGGTGGGTGATTTTACTCTCTATTCATTAAGAAGACGCTGCGCAAGGTCGGCCGGGTCCAGAAGCAAAAAAAAAAGGGGTTAACCGCAGTGTCTCCTGCAATGGGAAGACGATAAAAAAGAGCTCTAATTCGCATGAGTATCCAATTATATAATAGGGATTTTCCATAAGGACTTATAGAAACACGGGTCCAGATTAGGATTTCCAGGAATGTTAATATAGACAAGGAGTCTAGTAGGAGATTATTTGGCAAGAAATCGTTTAGAAAAAAATTTAATGACTTTCTCCTCCTTGGATGTGGAAGTGTTAGTACTTAGTTAGCAACATACATTGCATTTTGAAGCCAATCACATCCATTGTTCTTACTTTCGCTTACGACATACCCACTATAATGAGTATGACGCACAGGTAGTTATATAGTTATTATTATTTTTTAAACTTTTTGCATTGGGTTCTGAAAGTTTACTATGAAAGTCTATAGCTAAAACTATTCACTTTAATCTGACTTCAACCTTTCTTCAGCAGAATTTGTTTCAGAAGAAATTAATAGATTTACATAAATTTTAGATGGATTTTCGTTAGTAATATTTTATGGTCAATGTAATATATAATTCTATTTTATAGTTCAAGCAACAGAGATGGTTCCAGTCACTGGGACTTATAGTTTTATAGGACGTTTTATTGAACTTAAGTAATTATACAACATATAGTCGAAATAAAGTATTTTATATACATCAAAATTTATTGTTCCATTTTTTATCCGTTTAATTTTAATTGCTTGATTCATAATTTTCTTATTTATGCTTAATTTGCCAGCAAAATTATTAAATTTCTCTTAATTTGAAACCTAAATATATCTCAAATTGGTGTTTCATCAAGAAGCATAATTTCTCTTAGGTTTTTAATTTAAAAATACTCTTAATTCAATCTTTTTTTTAACCATGGCTTATAAGATTATAGCTCTCCCATTATGACAATTTTCAGATATATACTTGGGGCTTGAGAAATGTGATCAGTAAATCACTTTTGTGATCTCAGAGGTTATAAATGTGGCTTTTCCAAATCTGCTTTTTACATTTTGATGATTATATTTCTATACTGTGTCTCATTAAAATTCCTATTTACTTTATAAATCATATGCTTTGAAAATAAAATTTTAGTTCCCAAATTTATTGAAACGTTTCTCAATTTGATGTTTAATTTGCATTTCTTCTGTATTGACGATATTGGTTTAATACTTACATCTTCTGTGCTCACTGACACATTTCCTAAGCTGACAAGAATGAAAAATTTGATGTGAAAATGTATTGAATTTTCTAATTATATAAGAAAGGTTATGCATAATAAAAGTATCAAATATCTATACAGCAAAAATAGTGTCCGATTATTTTATCAATATTACAAATTGTGTCTGCAGTTTTAATAAAAAAGATTCAGCTTATATGTTATAATTTTGATAATATTTGTTTTGTTACCTTTTTTTTCTTTGCCTTTTTTGTTTGTTTTTTGGTTTAAAAAGTTTCTAGAAACATATATGTACTCATTCAATATTTATTTCATTTTAATGATTGTTTGTCCAGATTAGTTTTTAAAAAAAATGGGAGAAAACCTCTTTGTCATTTGATAGTATATAAATATTATATATATATATATATATATATATATATCTATTATAACTATATATGTATAAAATTTGATTTTTAACTAAGAAATCTAAATTTTAACTATGTTTATTTTCTTTTTTATTTAATTTTGAAATGTAATTATACTTCATTTTTCTGCAGTACAACTGTATGAAATATACTGACCATTAGCTAAATATAATGATACCCTTTTAACATTTTTAATATTGATTTTTAAAGAGTGTTTTTCTTTTTAAAAATATAATATTAATTTTTTAAAATATTAACTGCGCCTTGATGTTGGGGAAAATTGTTATTTATATATATATATAACTTAGAATATTATCACAGAAAATTTCTTTATGAACAATTTAAAATTTTTAAATAAGAGACAAATCCTACATTTTGAAAATAGATCTTAAGCACACTAATGATTCCACTATCTATTCTGTATTTCGTGCTTAAAATTTGCAGAAAGAAAAACTTTAGCAAAAAACAACAATAAGAAAAAATCCGCAAATCATCGTTTAATTACCTTATTTTATATATTGACGACATCATAACCAAGGAAAAGAAAAAAATACTCATCAACTAATTACATTGTTGTATTACTCCCAAAAGCTAAATTATAGATTTAATGAACTTATATCGACTTTTATAAATTTTTGATGGAAATGTTTTGATTTCTTTCTTTCTTTTCCTGTAAAAGATATTGTTATTTGAATAACACTACTAAAAAAGACTTAATTTAATGTCGAAATTTTATGAAAACTGTTAAAGCATATATAGTTTGTTCATAGTTTCTATTTGCCTTTATGTGTAATTTATCATGTATTTTAGGACCTTACTGCCATTGGCATAACTGAAACCAATCTATCGGAGAAGCTAAAAAGCAGAAAATAGCAAAACTAAATATTTCTGATGGAATTCCAGAATATAAACCTGTAAGTATCAAATATAAGTTTTGTTTTTTCATTTAATGCTGAACTTTTATCAAAAGTATAGTAATATTAAATGAAACTGAAATTTAACTGTTAAAAAAACTATGTTGTGGAACTCCTCTTCATATGCAATTTAATATTTATTTTAGTTAGCTTTGATATTCTTAAATAGTTCTTAATTAACCTGTGATTGAACATTTTTAATGTCGGTTTTGATACTTATTTTATTTTTTCATTTTATTTTAATTTAAATTACATCTTTAATCGTTGTCAAAACCATTGAATAAAGTTTAATAATTTGTCACAAAGAAAGTATTGTTTTAATGTTATAAAAACGGTGTTACTAAATACATAAATATTAATTTTTTTTTCTTCTCAGCAGGATTCTTTATTAGAATGAGTTAAATTATTACGTCTGGAAGAATATTTTGATACTTTTATCAACAAAATTATAAATACGATAGATAAAGTACCGATTTAACCTGGGAAGATTTAGAAGACATTGAATACGAAATTAAGGTAAGTTTTAGTTTTATTATATATATATAATATATATATATATATAAATTGCTTATTAATAAAAAAGAAAAACTGCAGTATGTATTTGTTCATACTGAGCAATTAATCATTTACAATGCGTGTATGATTTTTTTTCCCTTAAAGGTCATCAAAAAGGATTTTTATTTGCTATAAAACGCATAGAAGATATTAACCATGACGTCGCTAATTTTGTACCCGCAGTCAAATATGCAGAATCGTCTGTGTACTCTACAAGTGGATGTCAAATTTTCCTAGACTTTAACGCTTAAGTGATTAATAATTGTCTGTTTAATGCAATTGTTTCTAGTGAAACATCGTGTTTTAGATTTTCAACAGAGCCAGGTTATGTAAAACTACTTTATAATTAGCTATTATTGATTTTCTATGAATGTTGGGAAGGATTTAATTGTCTTAGCAAAACTGTTCTGGAATACAAGCCTTTTATTTCCATGAGATTCACTTCAGATTTTTGTTCTTCGGTTTTAATGTGAAATATGTACCCTAAGTCCTTTATTAGTCTTGATTATTGGCTGTTACGAATTTCCCAGTCATTCTCTTAGCAAGCAAAAATTTTAAGACGTACAACTTTTCTAATAATTCTTAGGCGTTTATAATCCACTTTGTAGTTTTTAAGGAGATTTCTTACTGTGAATTGGTTTTGAATTAATTGTTATCAACATGAGTCCTTTTCGTAACGCATCTTGTAATTTTCTACCGTGATGACACCTGAAACTCATAATTAATATTTATTTCTTTATTATTCCACGTGCATATTTTGAAACTAAGATTACTATTTGAGACGCCTTCGGAAAGGAAAAATTAGTTAATCTTATATACTAAATTTAAATAATTACCATTTCTTAAATTAAAAACAACGAGTCATATTTTTAACATTGATGTACATCAATCAATAACTCCTGAGACTAACCCAGAGATGGCGCTCGTAGTAAACCAGTAACCAGGTCTTTCTAGAGTACTAACCTTGCTTGAAACGTAAGGAATTTTTAAGTCGACGGACCAGAAACAGCTGAGTTATCGAGGTTGGAGTAAAGTCGTTTTGTAGTTTGTTTAAAAAATGGAAAAACCGAGTTTCTCTTTCTGATAAAACATTGTTTTTTAATGGGTAAAAACACCGTGCAAGCGAAACAATGGATTGAAAATGTTACCTGGACTCTTGTCCATCAAAAGCAACGATTTGTCGGTGGTTTTGCCGAGTTTAACGTGAGTCGTACCGACACAAAATGACGCGGAACGCTCGGGTAGACCAGCTTAGTTACACAGGAAAATGTGAGTGAAGTGACAAAAATTATAATGAAAGATCGTAAGTGAAGCTCGTGAGATTGCTGAGATGACACAGATATCATATGGAAGTGTATTTACTGAAAAGGTTTTTGAAGTGAAGTGAAAAAGAGTTTTTCCAAGTGGGTGCCGCGATTGCTCGATGGAACAAAAACAGCAACGAGTCGATAATCAAGCTGTTTATCGCTGTTTACTCGCAACAAAAAAGATTTCTGCGGG